>BMAO01032678.1:0-83605 GCA_019973975.1 Trichonephila clavata | reverse complement strand
GAGTTATCCAGAATATTCTTCAAATCACACGCACACACATGCACGCTTGCTTGTTCCTTGGTTCAAGATCACAAATCCTAAATTTAGTTTTCCATTATTTCTATAAATTATTATTCAAATAAGTAATAATGAAACGGTAATCAAAATATTCAATATATTTTCATAAATAAGACTTAGATTCATAAGCCCCCGTCTTTCTAGGAAATTTTATTGATGCTTGGGTGCTGTTGTTGTTGTTTCTTATCCCAGATGATGTAGCTGAGCTACACCATCTCCATAAAACCAAAAATCCAGACATAAGATATGATTCCCTAAGACCTCGTCATATGAAAAACTCAAACAATTCAGAATATGACTTGGAAAGGCCTGATCAGCCTCGCACCTATGGCACTCTGGAATGACTTTCGACCCCATTGAAAAGTCAGAGACTGGATTTGGCTATTAAAAAAGCGTGATAGAGCCGCCTGATGATACCTAGGGATATTAAGTTGGTGACACCAACGAGGTTTTTCACCAAAATACCAAGGGTGTGCAGGGACATTCTCCAAAATGCATTCAATTCGATCCTTTTACAAGAGGAAAGATTCATCAAAAGTAAGATAAGTGTCACCATGCAAAGTGTTAACCGTGGTAGACTTGGCGAAACTATCGGCTATCTCATTACCATTCAATCCAATATGGGAGGGGATCCATTGAAAGCATATACAGTGTCTAGAAGAAAATCGAACCACAACATCCAGAAGATTTAGGCTTGTCATATCCCCAACAGTTGTCCAACAAAAAAGGTGCTGTATAGAAGCACGGCTGTCTGTTAAAATCCCAATGTCCCTGAAGACAAGGTCACAAGATGTGTCAATAAATTGCAATCCCCTATAAATTGAAATAAGTTCTGATCTAAAAACAGAACAGTAGTTAATATTCCTAATCTTGATGTCAAATGTACTATCTCAATGCGCACGTCGCTTCCAGAAATACCACCATCGGCCATGCTGCCATCAGTATAGATTTTTAATGCCGTCGCGCAGTTTGGGTGTTGTGATGAGCTAAAATGATCTAAAATTAAGGGGAGTTAACTATTTATGATCACTGTAAGCCTATTGTAAGTGGTTGAAACAGCACGCTGTCACCAACTTATGTAGTCAATACTAGCATGCACTGGAATTTGTTGACATTTTGAGTCCTTCCTTTCGAGGCTTAGTACCATATACAAACCCTGAAATACGTTCTTACTTGTAGGAATCGTGCCTCATGTGATCAAGCAATGTTTTTCTATGTACGTCTCATGTATTGAAAATGTTTTTAACTACTGTAGAGCTAATAAGTAATTTTGCATAGAAAATATGCGTGAGAGATGTATTCGTTTTTAGACAAATATTTTTCGGATATTCATTTTTATCTGATGGCATTCTCTAAAATCAATTTTTATATTATTGATATGATTTTTAATGAGTTCATGTTAACAAAAAAATGAAACAGAAATAAAAATTCGGAATCAAAGTAGTTTATTGTCCTTATTAAGTTTCTTTGTATTTGGGGCACTCAATGTTTTACGTGTGCATGATAATTTTTTTTAGAATTAAAATATCTTTCTTTTTTGGATAAATTATTAAAAATGTAAATTTGTAACTGTTTTATTAAGTGGTGGGTATGTAGTATTTTTTTAAAAAAAACTTTAAAAATTTTTATACATTCAAAGTAAAATTATGATTTATATTATTTTTAAAAAAGGATTTATAAATCTTCTAAGATTAAAGAAAGCTTCGAAGAACCGCTTAGCAAACCCTTAATTTTTTCCAAAATTTTGCTATAAATTGCGCAAAGAATAAAACTTGTTAAATAGAAAAATGGAGTACGAAACTTAAATCTTAAGCTCCTGTCGTTTCTATAAATAAAAAGAAATTTAAAATAAAAGTAAACTCAAGATTTCCTTCTCCTTAGACATTGAAGTTAAACCCAACAATTTTATAAAATTTATATATTTTTACGTTAAGGAATAAAAAAGAAATTATCAAAATTTTCAGTTTGTGTAAATAAAAGTAAAATACAAATTTAAACTGACTGAGAATAAATATATTTATGTTTTTATAAAGGGAAAATCACTTGAGAAAAATCTTTATATAGGAAAAAGTGAACGGAATCAATATGGCAAACTAACAATTTAGCTGAAATTTTCTGATTCCGAAATTAATGTTTGTATAAAATATGAAGGACGTGTATTCCTATGTTATAAATTTTCTTTGAATTTCCATGAAACGCTTCGGATGTTCTCTAAGTGTTTTATAATATTAAGTTATTTTTATATTTTTTTTGTAATTTTAACAACAATTGTAACTATTAAATAGTAAAAGAGTAAACATAATAAATATAGTAATGAAAGTTTTTGTAATATATAATGAATTAATTTATTTTTATACATATCTTTCAAAATTTTATATTGCTTTAGAAATCAAGAATTTGATGGGGAAAAAGTAGGTATAGCAACGGTAAATTCTTTAAAAATATTAGATACTATTACAAATTTCGATAAAGAACACATTTTTAAATATCTTCTTTTAAACATTTGTTAGTCATTATAAATATTTTAATAAAATTGTATGAGTTATAGGACGTATGGAATAGAATGACTTATTATTTTTATATAAATGATGAAGGGTGAATCTAATGAAACTATTTTCACTTCATTATTAATCAATGCCTATTATTTTCTTTTAGTCACTTATATTTCCTTTTCTTTCTTTTTCTTTAAAAAAATTTCTTTACTTTAATGAATTTTTTATAAGACCTCAACTTTCAATGTATTAAAAACTAAGCTAAACTCAGTGGCGCAACAGCCCATGAGAGCCAAAGCCTACTGTTCCCAAATTAGTATTCGTGACCATGGACTCTGAGAAGCACTCTTAATGTATTGTATCAGAGAAACTATAAGCGAAATAAAAAATAAAGCAATTTATTTGAAATCTTGATAATATAAAGTTGAATATAGATTTTTTTAAAAAAAATTCCTTGCTTAAAAACTAATGGACTGCACATGATGCGTTGTATACATTTTACATTTAAATTCAATTTTTTTAAAGGAATACTAAGCAAATAGATAAATAAATACAGAAAAATAAAACAATACAGAAAAAATAATAATTATGTTGCAGTGAAAGAGTAACAAATAATGACTAGATATGATGAAGAAATAAAATAAAATAAATTAGAAAATACTGTTTTTTTGTATAAAAAATAATTTAATGAATGGATTTCTTTTTTCAGGAATAGATGTTTTTTTAAACAATTTTCGTATTTTATAATTTAAAAAATAATATAAACTTAAATTAAAGGGCCGTAATTACTTTTCTGCATATTGCATAATTGGGTTGGATAAAAACTCCCTTCTTTGGATGGCAGTTCTTTGATTGTCTAAAGAAAAGCAATTTACTACAAGTAAAACTAATTTTTTTAAAGATAAAAGAGTTAAATCTATCCTGAACTTAGAAGAATTATTCTATCAAAACATGGGATTATTTCATAAGCACTGGGTTTAATGAATCTTAAAAGAAGTTTTCAACTATCTTATTTTAAGGATTTGAAGCTTAATACCTCTAAACAGTGTAATTTTTTCAATTATTTAAAAAAATCTATTATTTAAAAGGTTTGTAATACTTTTGATTCTGCTTTTTCTCCTTATAGTTAAAGGTTATGTTTTAATTAATCACAATTTATGCTTTTTGCTTCAAATATTACTTGAATTTTAATTATTTTTAATAACATATACTATTCTTTTATATATGCTTAATGGTAATTTACCATTAAGTAAATTACCGTGAAGTAAAAACTAGTGTCTGGAATAAGAAATTTAAAATAAATTTTAGATATATAATAGAATTTCAGTTAAATTAAAGGAAATATATACTGATAAAAAATAAAGTAAATTGAATTTTTTTTAAAAAAAAAGTCTTAGCATCTTAAAAATTTTTAAGTTATAAATTAAATAAATTGATGTTGAAAAACAAAATAGATAAGAGATTATGCAAAAGTAATCCGTAGATACTTATAAAAATAAATCCTTGATACTCTGTTTTAATAAAATGTAAATGTAATAATATATACTCTTTGCTATGTATAAATCCCTTTATTTATAGTAAAATGCTCTTTTGCTATAAATAAACCATTGAAAAAGTTTATAAAATAACCTTAAATTAGCATTTTATTTCAATGAGAAATTATTTTTTTATTTACAGTAATTATGAATGAAAATTAGTCTTCTATAATACTACAATGTAAGCTAGTTGTAATATTCGCGGCAAAATAAATAAAAAAACCTAATCTTTTTAACTTTTTAATGTATAACATTTTTGTGAAGTCAATGAAGATGAAATGAACTAGTTTTATTTTAATACCTATTGTTGAAAGTTAAGGCAAAATAAATAGTCTATTATGCAAGAAAAGCATATTGCCTTAAATATACTTTAATAGACAATGCAATGGAAGAAAATTTCAATCAACTCAAAAAAACTTCAGATTTAATGTTACAGTTGCAAGCTGAAGGATACTACCTCTTAAAAGTATATCGAAGACAGAGATTTTTAGCACAGAATGACAGGAAATTATAGTTTCACTTATATAGACAAATAAAAACTACAATAAAATATTGTTATGCAGAAAATAATAGATTTATTTAATTATGTTACGAAATATCTCGTAGTTTGCTAAAGTTAAGAATGAAAAAGGGAAACATGCATCTCATTTTTCCCTAATGACAAGGTATATATTCTATTTGAAGTCATTGAAAATAATTTTTGAATTATATTGCACCTTCCTAACAGTGGGATATTCTGCAACTGAGTACTGTTTATATACTTTTGCTGTTAATACTTAGATTTAAAACATTTAGGGGCTCAAACTGTGTTGTTATCTCCTCTTCTGTAAAAAAGCATTAAAAGGATACGTGGTTATTATTATTTTTAGTTTTCTACCGTGTGTAATAAATAAACTAATTTAAACAAATGTTTATTTTTACAAATTTTTGTTAACATTCTCCACAAATATTCCTTTTCTTAGAATCACTCTTCAAGAAAACGGAAGTTATTGTAGAATACACCACTTTTTTACGAAAAGTCTTTATTGATTTCTGAATCGAGTTTTTAAATAACAAATAATGACAAATAGTACGAAGGAAATATTTCAAATAACCAATTAAATTTGTGGGCAACTAAAAAATTGTTGAATATTTTGGAAATACTTTATTCCCATTTAAAGTCTCTTACATCTAAAAGATATATCTTAATGCTTCTTTTTTAATTCATAAGCCGAAGTCATGTGCTTCTTTTTATATTCAATCTTCAGCTGAACGCAAAATCAAAATAAATTCATCCAGTCATTTTAATTATCTTATCCCATTTATAATAATTTGGTCATAATCTTTTAGTTACCTTCTTAAGTATACGTTTAACAAAACATTGCGGGAGAAACACCGGCATCATTTTTATTTCTACCTAAAAATGTGATATATTCTGACAAATAAGCAAAAAAGATGCGATAAATTTTTTTCTGCGATGTTATATTTTAAAACTTTTAGGGGAATGTAATTTTTATGCTTTCTTCTTCTCTTTTGAATAGAATTTATAGAAGAAATGAAGCAGAAACAATATATTTGTAGTTGGGAAGATAGTAAGTAGGTAAACTGTAATATGCAATCAATATATTCTGGTACGATAAAATCATTTACAATTAAAATGAAGCCATGAGTATATAATTTTTTAATCATAAATTACAATGTATTTCATTAAAATTTCCTAAATGTTTTTCTTAGATGGAGATAAATTACGCATGCACTGTACATTTTTTGATACGCATAAATCTTTAGATTTTGGTGAAAATCTATAGTAATTATTTATACCTAATTTAAGAAAAAGTTAATTTTTTAAAATTAAAAGCCATATCTAGTAAACATTTTAACAGTCTTTGAAGAAATAAATGATTCTGATTTTAATTTAATATTTTTTTCATTAAAATAAGAACTCTTACCATGTAATAATTTTACCATACAAAACCTAATACTAGGAAAGCTTTCTAAATGTTGCGTAGTTGAATTGTAGGCCCGACAAAAAGTATCTCGGGAGTAAGATTACTTACACATAACCGTAAAATAAAAACTGTAAAGGAAATATGAGTAATATTTTCATTATTAATGTTGAAATACACACATTGACCAATGAATTAGAAACATTTGAGATTTGCATTTCAATGCCTGTTAGAAATGAAGTATGTAAATTTCCTTTTATGACGTAGGTTTACGTGGATATAATACTAGTATAAGTAAGGTGTAAGAGTACATTACTCGATGCATGGAGTAAATTGAGGACCGAACTTCCACCATTTGAAAAAGGGCTTTTTGTGGGTGCCCGTTTAGAAAAGACCTCGATTTTGAAGAAGCAAATCTCACTAGGTTCTCACAAAAGCAGCCATATCAAAAGTTTTGAAAAGATGGAATCAAAACTCACAGCCCTTTTCTAGAAGAGGTAATTTAGGTTTGGGCGTAGTTTTCGTTCAACAGCATGGTAGGCATAGTCATCAACGATTTGTACGGAGGTGCGAGGACTATACTATACTTTAACGGACACAAATTGTGTACGAAGACTCTTTTCAACTGATTTCAGCTGGAAACTTGAGCAGAGAATAGCAGATGGCAGAAATGCATAGTCGGTTACTTAAGAAACCCAATCATTTCTGCCCAAGCTGCTAAAATTCGTGGGGAAAAGACACTAAACATCTGAGGATTGGGAATGGAGGAATCCCGCTGCCTCTTACTTTATCTGATGGAAGACGTCAAATTTGACGAAAATCCCACGAGCTCATGAATCCTCCTTGCCTTGCTTGCACTGTGCAAGGGTTTGGTGGGAGCATCATGATATGGGGAGGGGAACGTTCTGCTGGCATGGATTGGCCTAAAAGGGGTACCCTGTTGTCCCTCTAGTGTAAGCAAACATCTATAAGATACAGAAATATACTTATACATCAACTGCACCCTGCACTCTTACTCAGATGACGATAAATAGTTCATGGAAGATAATGTATTGATTCTAAAATCTTCAATAAACATGAGGAGTAAGTTTTTTAAATTTTCTATTGCAATCTAGGAAATTAATATAGTCTAAGTTAGCAATGCAGAACTATATTAAATGGCATAAAAATGGTCATGAGTTTCTTAAAAACAATTTATTGACACTAAAAGTTCTTCAGACTCTTACATTGAATGAGGAAGAAATTCCTTTTTTGTTGTATTAGCAATTCTACATGCCCATGTTATGTGATCAACTACATGAACTTCATTGCTGAAGAACTCAAAACAGCTGCTATTGTTGTCTAATTTTAAGCCATGCTTAAAAAGAAATGTTAATGAAACATGGAAAAAAATTAAAAGAAATGAAAATTTGTTCTATTCAATGATTAAAAATCAAAAATAGAATTTTTTATTAATTTTCCTGCATTTAATAAAAAATTAATTATTTTTTCATTTATTATAGCATATGAATAAGTCTAGTAATTTTAAAATTATTGAGAAAACTGTTCGGGTGTCTTCCATATAAAAAGACTCTTAACTCATGTTATAGACAAAACGTAACATTAAATAAAACCTACATGTTTAAAACAGATCTCATTAATTTACCTGATTTTTGAAAACTCTGCTGGGTCTGAAGAAGTCATGGAGTTTGTCAATGTTGATGTAACTGTTGAAGTCATTGCAGTTACATCAAAATGAACCTGAACTGAAACACTTTTATTATGGGCTAAGCCAGTGCTTCTCAAACTTTCAATATTTGCGATTCAATTTTCAATTATAATTTTCATCTCACCCCTTTCCTACAGTAAAAGTAGAATAATAATATTGAGTAAAATAATAACGCACTTTGATGCGAAAGCTACACATGACTTAAATTATAAACCGTACAAATTATTTAAAAAAGTATTAAATTTTGAAGATTATTTTGTATAGGAAAAGCTCATGGGGGGCACTAGTAATTATTAAACTTCTTCTTAATTTAGTATTGATAAATTAATTATTAAGCTTATTGTGCAAAACTGATACATTTATTAGTATATCATATCAGTTTTAAATGTGTATTTTATTTTATATTATGCCATATTGTAATTTATACTTGCTTCATTTCAGAAATTTATAATTTTTTTAAATAATCTTTTAATGTCGACTTTTCTATATGACCCCTCCCCCTCCCACGTAGGGTTATCATGTCCCCTAGGAGTCACGCCCTACTGTTTGAGAAACTCTGGTCTAAGCAGGTGATCTTGAACTATGGTATATTCGGACTAAGGTGAAATGCTAATAACGAATTTTGTTTAATGAAGTGATTCTAATATTTTGGATCTCAAATCACTCAAAGTTTAAGAGTGGTACTTTTAGGACAAAAACATTTGACTAGCTATCAAAGCAGTTGACAAACCAGCACTTTAGAAAAGCGTTTTACATTCCAAGCATTTGTGTAGTATACTAATTTTTTAAATTAAAGAAGATTATCTGATCGTATACCCTAAAAGGACAACACATTGTATGATAGCAATTTTATACGAAATGCGTAAGGTATTGAGTGATTTTTCAAAAAAGTATTTTATTTTTAACCTAAATAAAAATATTTTAACTGCGTTCATTTTTGACAAAAAAAAAAACAAACTTTAATTAAAATTTTTACTTTAAGTATGGGTTATTGTTGTGGCATCAAATAAAAAATATAAATGTTTTTTTTCTCTCCAATGGGGCTTCAGATTGGTATTTTTACCATTGCAGACCTAGTGCATCCCCAGGAACTGGTATCACTCTTTAGTTGTGGAGCCATATAGGCGGATACCAATCGCCACTGGTAATTTTGACACCCAATTTCCTACACAGAGGGAGGCACCTGAGCTTTGACGATGCGAACCTGTAATTGGATTTAAGTTTGCCGAGAGTGCCCAAGCCAAACAGACACTCTATGGATATTTTATATGCCTTATAATTAAACGACATGGCCGCTGTCAATTGTCTGCATCACAAAATTCCACAGACTTAGGCCGGGGTTGTACCCGCAACCTTTGATGCAGAAAGCCAGCGACAAACCAACCACGCCACCCAGCCGGTAAAATAAAGATGTAGAATAAGATTTTGTGTAAAATTTAATTTGCTATTAATATTTAACCTCAAAAGTTTAAACAGCATTATGCATATTTTTTTGTTTGTTAAAATAGTAATAAAATAGTCCTAAGACATTTTGGAACAGTTCTTTGGAACATTTAAAAAGAAAAGGCTTTCTTATGACATATTACATTTTTTTATATCACGTATTCTTGCATTAAGTTTTTTTTCCCCCGAATTCTACTGTTTTACATAATTTTTTCGCTTTGTTTCTTACATTGCAACCAAACTGAAATTGAACAGGAATATACTAAAGGATAATGTCTGTAAAAAAACTTGAAACGTTATTCATTAGTATTCACCAGATCGTAAGCAATATCAATAAAACTCATGAATAAGAAGTATTGTTTATGTCTTTCCGTTGGGATCAGAAGCATCCGCAAAAACAATTTTTGTTTCTTTTTTTTTGTGCGCGTTTTCAGTGAAAAAGGGAAACAACATTTATATGTGTTGGCCTCCTAATACTTATATCATGGGAATTACTACAATGTGTTTCACATATTTTATTCATGTTTATTTAAATTTAAATAAAAATTCCTTTCATCTTCTGACTTAGTTTTCAAGAAAATGCTAGCAAGAGGTAGCTTACTAGTAGAGCTGGAAATATCTTCGCACTAGTAAAAAACATTTATCAGTCTAATTCCATTTTGTTGAGACTAGAGAAAAAAAAAGCGTTATCAAAAATGTCTTCATATTGATAAAATACATCCCTGGGATATTTATGCAGAAAATTTGAAAGTTAAAGCCATTTTTTTTAAAGTTAAGCTCATTTTAAAAATATTTTCTCTACTTGTAATGTACCAATGGGTGGCGATTTTCTTTCAAAATGTAGAAATTCCTTTAATTTATTCACTTTAGCATCTAGTGGTGGAAAGTTTTCTTAAATAGTTTCGTTGCCTCAGGAAATAAGCTTGGAAAACGCATCTTTTAAGGATTTTCAAAAACTGAGAAATTTTCTTACGTTTTAAAATTTGAAATTTCCGTTGTTACGTAAGAAATTATATAAGTTCCTATCCCCACAAAATTACTAACAATTTAAAAAATAACTGAATTTGAATTTTTTAAAAATATATATATTTAGCTGTTTGTTAGGATTCTATAAACATGAAAAGTGATTTCGTTTTATGAAGGCAAGAAAATTCACCCAAAGTAAGAAAACTAGACTAATTATTATTTTGAAGAACTTTACGAAACTTTTTTTCTTGTGAGTAGTACAAGAGAAAATATAGAGAATAAAAAAAGCGTTTTGCTTAAAATTAAAATAATATTTAAAATACACATTTATGCACAAATAGTGAACGAAAAAATCTGCTTTAGATATGCATAAATTAATTAATTTATGTGATTTAAAGCTTTAATTTAAATAGTTCCTTATTGGATTTATATTCAAAATGCAAAATTCTATAGAACATGTAATGCTTTTTTTAAAAAAAATAATAAAGGCCGTAATTTTTAATTGAAATTTTATTGAAGGTTTTTTATTATTATTATTTTTTTCAGAATTGTTATTGTAAGGGGAAGACATAGTATTGATAAAATATATGCCATTTCTGATTTCGTTTTTAAGTTAATATATTTTTTGTGTATAATTTGTTTCAGCTAAAATCTTCTTCCAGTACTTTTCGAAAAATTCTCTATGTTGTCACAGATATATAACTGATGAAAGCGTAATGTAAAGCTACTGAATATATAATTTAAAAATTTTTGTGTGTGTGCTATGTCCCTTCTGATTTGAAAGAAGTTCTAACAATGACGTATAAAAATAAACTTTTTGAATGATTTTAATATATATGAATGTTTTTAATTTTGAATAACTTTAAAAATATAACGTATTACTTTATTTTGATATCTCATTGTATGTAAATATCTACTAAAAGATTTTTGTATGGATAACTTCCTTATGCGCATTTTGCTGAAGAGTGAATCTAAATTAACGTTAGGTTCGGATGCCTTACGTTCAATCAATTTTACCCAGCTCTATTCGGCAATCCTGTTCGTGTCAGTGGCGCTCGGTTAGTTTTGAATTGAAAACTTTTTAGGCACGTGTTTTTTTAAAAACAAAAGTTTACTATACACTTTTTTCAATGAAATTTTCTTTTCTTTTTTTCAATATTACTGCCATGCAGCTTACTTTCACTCAACTCTAGCGAGTTAACGAGAGAGGAGAAGCTCAAGCGAAAATAATTGAAAAAAAAAGATTACTCTTATGTAGTAGATCAAAGTTAAGAAGAAATGAACAGTGGGAATCTATTGTTTGATTCAGTAGAAAGAGCATTTAATTACAAAAATGTTACAAAAGAAGTAAAATCCGAAATTTTAATGAAAATAATTGGCAAGAAAGCTGCCAATACTTTGGTTTTATTAGTAGTAACAACTAAGAAATTACGAGTAAATAAAAGCGTTAATTGTGAAAAAGTATGAACGCTCTCCTTTTGTTAACTTAGAGAATTTTATGAAAAGTAAATGGCTCTCTGGACATATGTTTTACTTGTCTTGCATAGTATGTGACTTTATATAAGATATATAAACTGTACTTATGTATTCTCTCAACGGTATTTGAGACATTATAAAAAGGAAGCACATGGTTGTCGATTCAGTGCGTATGCGAGAGGACGTCAACGAGTGACGATCGAACACCTGCTCCGCATGACAATGAAGACCGTACACCTTACTCTGGGCACTTGGTAGCACGTTGGTCTACTGCTACTGCTGTAGGTGTACTAATGTCGGCTTCGTCAATTTGTCGACGTCTGCTGCACCGTGGATTGCGTGCAAGGGTGCCTTTATACAGGATTCCCTCACGTCAAACCATCGAAGACTATGTCTGAAATGGGCTCATGAACACAGAGCCTGGCAAGCTGATTCGCACTAAGTTGTCTTTTCAGATGAATCACGCTTCAATTTGTGGTTCCATGATGGCCGCATTAGTGTTAGACGTTATGCCAGTGAACGATGCCTTCCAGAGTACGCTATCGAACGACATAGTGGCCTAACACCCAGAATTATGGTTTGGGGTGCAATTTCGTATCATGGACGATCCAATTTGATACGAATTGAGGGTAATCTCAAAAACAACAGGTACGTTCGTGAAGTGCTACAGTCTGAAGTCGTTCCCTTCCTCAAGGCATCCCTGGAGCTATCTTTCAGCAGGATAAAGCACGCCCACATGTTTCAAACACTTTTCAAGACTTCTGTTCAGCCACACACATGCTACTTCTTCCTTGGCCTGCTTTTTCGCCGGATATGTCACCTATTGAGCACGTGTGGGATTTGGTTGGTCCACGTCTCTCTCGTAATCCGCGTCCTGCAGCTTCAAAAGACGAACTTTTGCTGCGCATACAAGCAATATGGAATTCTCTTCCACAAGCAGGCATTCAAAATCTCTTTGACTCCATGCCACGTCGTATATCAGCACTTATTCTAGAGCGTGGTACCTACACCAAACACTGATTTCAGACACTTTATATAGTTTTTTTTGGCTTGAAAATTTCGTCATTTATTTGTACCAATACAAGGCGTATGGGCATTAAATTTCATTTAATTTTGATGATTCCTTCATGGTGTTGCACTTTTTACAAACAGCAGTATAAATATATGTGACCGTGGTAGACTAGTGGTCAAGGTAACGGACTCGTGGCTGACGTGTCATGAGTTCAAGCCTAATGCCGCTGAATACCCGCAGAGTAGGGCAGCGTTGAGCGTTACATCTGTCGAGAGCTCAAACGTCCTCCCGTTGATCTGGTGTGGTAGTTAGGAGAGGAGATACGGGCTCAGATGTCATCCTCATCACTTGACCGTGGTTCGAAATTACCACGTCCGTCGCAAAAAATCCCTCGTGTAGCTGAACAGTGGGACACGTTAATATTAACTCACTCCTATATAAATATATAAGAATGCATAATTTTCGGTGGTGTGTTTAAACAAATCCACCAATGATTGGGCACGAAAAATAGAGTTACTTAACGCCCGCATGCAAAAATGTCATTAACTAAAGTGTAGTACATCCGAACAATTGGATTCTCTTGCCAAAAATAAATCAGAAGTTTTGGCTTCTATTGTGAGGTCATAAGCACACACACAATTTTTTATTTTTAAAGCTCAAATTTACTTCACTACTTTACGGTTAGTTTGCTACTTTATAAATTTTGTATACATTTTTTTAAATTCAATGTAAGTTCTGAAAATTTATCTCAGTAAGTGAGAGAGAAATTGCCTAAATTAAAATTACTATCTAGATAAATTTGCACAAGAGCACGTAAAACTATTTTAAATGTAAAATCGTATATTTGTGTAAGTATATTCTAGGCATTATATTATTTTACAAGCTGTTACTTTGACAAATGAAAATTTCTTACTTTCTTTATGAAATCAAATACCAAGGAGTTTAAGTGTCCTGAATTAATTTCCTGAAACACCATCCCTTATGAAACAACTTTTGAATTTTAATAAACTTATTACCCATATTATTAGTTTGTATTTCTGCTTTTCGTTAAGGATCGTGAATGCAAATTGCTTCGTTTTCAACTATCAATTATTAATGGCAGAATGGAAAATATTTATTAAGATTTTAGTGAAGATATTTTGTCATTATGGAATACTTAACAGAAAGTAACTGCAACAACTCTTGAACTTAAATAAGAGATAATTTATGTTCATCTTAATATTCAGCTTATAGCCATACAGTGCTTAACGTAATATTAAGAGCACTATGATTTATAAAAATTTGCTCATTCTTATTTATAAATTAAAATTACCTGTAAAACTGCTACCTTAAATAAATTATTATGTATAATTAATATAAAAATAATCAATGGTTAAGCATTATTTTTATACATAATACGGAAGTAAATAATAAATAAGAATTATTTATGTAAAAAATGATTAAGAATGAGATTAATTTAAATAATACGTAATAAAATGATTAATATAATTTTTACTTTTTATTGATAATGTTAGTGCTGCTTTATAATTTTTAGCAATATCCTTGACAACTAATGTCTGTGTTGTAGAGGCCAGTGCTGCTTTATTGTACAGTTCTCTATATACTACAGTGCATTCCATGTTGTAAATAGTTGGCATGTGCGTCAATTATTGAAAAACCGTTTTAAATGTTTTAAATATTCAGAGTGAACAAGTAAATTCTGACTTGATTGAATTGTTGGACGTCGGAGGAATAGCAATGATGATCATGTTTTTAAAGTAGAAACACTCATTTGGCATAATTTTGTGTGTGTACTTTATACTAATTTATTTACAAGCATCATTAGTAATAAAATAACGAGTAGCGAAGATTATAAATATCCGTTTAAGTAAGGACATCTTATAGTCTAAGTATGGAAAACATTGACTACATTTCCTTTGGATCGTCGAAGAAGCAATAGAAGAAGACAGTTTCGTCGATTAAAAGTAGAAGAAATGTTTTGCGATTGGTATTATACAAGTATGACTTACTTTGATTACAAAAAAATAAATGAATAAATAAATAAAAATTCTCAAAACATCAGAAAATGGCGTAAGTACTCCACAAGGATGCAAACAATGATGATCTTAAAATTACACCAGCTAGAAAAAAAGACCAAATTTTACTTAGTGTACGTTCATAGTATAGGAAAAGGTAAGATTACATTAGTAGGTAATTTGAAGCTATACATGATCTGAAATTGATTTATACAGCTGCCACCTGAGGCAGCTAAAATGGCTCTAATACGCTTAGGCATCAAGTCAAATTAGACTCGGATGAAATATAACGCCAAATCATTTCATGCTGTTTTAGTTCTATATACCATACTTTATCAATCGTACTGGCTGAAGAGCAGTAGATCCTCAGTATCTCAGCAATCCATGAATAAGTGTTTTCAATGGGTGATAAACGTTCTTGCCAGAGCAGCAACCAAACATCCTGAGTTTCAAGGTAGGTTTGGACATGAATGACTACATGTGGAGTTGTGCTATCTTGTTGAAGAATGTTACCTCAAGATGTGGCACAGAAACCGTCTTGAAGATTTGAGAAATGTAATGTGCCAGTTCAGCTTATCGCCGATGTGAACAAGAAGTGTTCTTTTTTGTTCTCAGTACAGCTTTCCTTATTGTTACACCAGGTCTAAGGTCCGTATGACTAAATTGAAAATAAGCAAGCATCGGTTGTTATCTGCGGTACTTCTAGATACTTGCATCATGATATTACACACAGGACTGGGACATGTTTGTAAAATCTGTGCGCTATCTTTGCAAACGTGTCCCAGTTCTGAATTTCATGCCACGGCTTGGGAACATTGATATATCTAATTTGGCGTTGGTGCACCACTGTTATCATATGTTTCGATACTCCTGTGTTAAAAAAAACCGCAATATCAGTCGCCTTGCAGGCTTCTATGCTATTGCAACGTCTTCGCACTTCCTGTATGAATAATTTGCTGCAAGTAAGCTAACTTACTTAATAAAGGCCCTTTATGAGGCTGTAGAATTCCGTAAATTCCTCCTAACAATATGGCTGTCTTCCCATCGTTATGGGCAAGAAGAAATTGAGATCCTGCTTGGCGATCCATTGTGACCCTCCTGAATCCAAAGATATTACATATTCACATCACATTCGTTGGATTTCGAAAAATGCAAGTAGCAATATCAAGAAACGAAAAATTACAGTCTCGATAGGTTACGATCTTCTTCCTACCAAATTTCAACAAGTGCTGATAGCCGTTTTTTTTTTTTGGAACTAGCAGAACGAGATCTTTTCACAAACATTCAACATTCATGCGCGATTTCCGATAGCAGCATTTTCTTTTATACGGGTTTTGAGACATTTCTTCCTCCAACACCGTTCGATTTCACTTATAAATGCTAATGATTTCTATATGCTCCTACATCTTCTTCCCTCTCTGCGAATTTGGCGTTCGTATCAATCCTTTTTCATGGTGTTACAATTTTCATCTTCAACAATGCATAAAAATAACATTGTTGTTAATTTTATATTCAAAGCCTTTCACAGAAAATTTTTTTTTAAATCTTGTTTATAATTTATACAGTGCGTATCATATTCCCTCTTAAGATTTACCATCGGAATGCTTTACGGCATTTGTATGGCATAGTAACTGTGTTTAATTTTTAGCGCGTTTTCACGTAGTGGAACAAAAGCGCTATTAGGACGCAAATTTCGTCTTCGTCATCGTTCCATATTTTGTCGTACCTTTTTCTCAGCCAATAAGCAACCAATTGACCTCGGGTTTTCGGCATTGGGTCGCATTTGTGCCCTACATAAGCCGAATCATATTTAAATTTTCCCATAGTTTTCCAGAATTTTCCTACAAATTTTCCTGAATTTCGCTAGTTTATAGCAAAATTTTCTCAAATTTTACCTAGTAAATTTATTGTTTGCCAAAAGTTTTTTTAAAAAAAATCTACCTGTATTTTGGAGGAAATCTTCACAATTAGTAAAAAGTTTCATTAGTTGCATTATTGTAAAATACAACATGTGAAAAACGCGCTAAAATTACTTGGCCATGCCAATGATTGATATCTTGCTTAATAATACAAATTGAAATGAAGTATAAAATATTCATTCAGTATAATACGAATATTTGGATACCAAATGTGTTTGATTTGTTTGATGTTTGTTAAATAAATGAGTAATTTTTAATCAATGAGAATGACATTTTGAATCATTGTAATATTTTAGAATTAATGAAGTATTATTTCGAAGAGAATAATTGAAATGAGGTTTTTGAAAGATTAAGGAATTCAAAATATATTAGAATTATTTCCCATGACGTTTAAACTTAAGAATTTGAGTAATTTTCTTGATTTAGAGCCGGGGTGGACATTACGTCGATCGCGAGCGACTGGTGGACCGTCAAGACAATTTGGAATGACTGCCATTAGTAATTGCATACGGAAATATTCAAGATTGGCTGGCAGAACGCAGACTAAGTCTTCTACTGACTATAATTACAAGAACTTACTTTAGATGGAAATGTTTTATTTTTAATGTATTTTGAATTCTTTGGTAATAAATGCATCATTAGATACTATTATATTTGTGGCTGTGATTATTTGGTCTCTATTTTGCATTTTGCTTTAAATGTGGTTTTAAAAAAGTGAGTTTTTCATTTCATTTACGTAGGTAAGTACATATTACATATTTATTTTTAAGTTATTGTTGACTTTTTCCTTACCTCACCACACCTACGGCTCTGGGCAGTGGACGCACTCGTGAATTTTTCAATGGGGGAGCGGTGCGGTGGTTCAGTATTGAATGTTTACCATTCTTATATTTTCCACCAATACGCAGCCAAACATATTTTTTTTTCATTTTGTAGATTGTCGGGAACAAAGACGAGTAAAAATAAATTATTTTATTAATAATTAGCATTAATTTTTTAAAAAAAATATTAATAAAAAATTTTACGTACTACATACATGGGATTATAATCGATGGAAAAAAAGAATCCTGGACTATAGAGGAGGATCCGGACCCTGGACCTCCCCCCCCCCTTTGTGTGGGCCACTGATACAAGGTGGACCGCAATACCTTAAAAACATTAGAAGTAGCCCGTACCCTGGAAAAGTCTGCCCATCTCTGAATTAGAGAAAAGAAAATTGTCAGTTTGTAGACAACAGGTTAAAAAAAATAATTTCATACATCGTATACAAGAAAATGTAATTTAAATCATCCTATTCTAATGATTATGTATGTTGTATCTCTGAGTTGGAAAAATAAGTATTATTTACGATATTATTTCATTAAAATTCCACACTTTTTTTAATTACAACCGAATATTATTTTTTTATTCGTGCATCGATATATAATATTCAATCTAAATCTACTTTTTTTAAGAATTTCTTTTAAAAAAGGAATAAAAAAAATTTAAAATAAAAAAATATTATCACAAACAAAGGTCAATAATCCCATTAATAAAAAATGTAAGTTTAAGCTGTTTAATTTTGAAAATGAGCATAAATTATCATTTAATTTTTCTCATTCATTGTTCATTAAATTTCTGTTCTTCATTAAATTTTTTATTTTGTTACATAAACATAAAATTATGATTGTGAACTATTTTAATTGCTTTTATTGCTATCAAATTAATAGTCTTGGTAATTAAATCTTCGTTTTAATTATATATCAGCAACGAGTTCATTTAAAGAAAGTAATAAGGTGCAGTAGTAAGTAGTGAAGTAACTTTCTTAGCTTTAACTTTTAAAGTATTTATAACTTTCTCGATGCAAAGGAAGTAAATTACAAGTATATAGTACACATTATATTAATTTGAGTTTTTTCTGAACACACACAAAGAAAAAAAACACCTGAAATCTGCTCTACGCATTTACTACTTAAAAAAATGCTAATTTAAATTTTTTATATAATTTTTCTTCCTTATTTTCCTTAAGAATTGTTCAACCGTTTCAAGCAGGGCTTGAATAATGGTTCCAAGAGTCTAAAGAACATTATTACTGCATGAGATAAGGAAGATAAATAATATCTAATAAATTAAACAGTTTCTCAATATTAAAAAAAATTGAAAAATTTCAGCAGTTTTCAAGTTAAAATATCATTGGAAACGTTTTTTGTTTTTGAGTTCTTCTCTATTTGTTAAATATTTTTATTAAAATAAAGCTTCTATATATACGTCTTACGTATATAATTTTTATTTATTAGCATCTTCTGGCAGTAAAATAAATCACCCAGGGACATGAATCATCCCAAATTATATACGCGAAGAAAAAAAAAAGAATTATAAAAAATGTGTTTTGGAAAAAATCTCCTTTATGTGATACAAAGCTTATTCCGAGAATTCAAAATAATTTAGCAACACTCTTTAGGGCTCAAAAAAGTAATGTGTAGTTTTAATTTATAATTTAATACATCAATATTTTAACTTGAAGTTATAAGTTAAAATATTGATGAATTAAATATTAATTACTTCTTATATGGCAGTACGTTTGAAAAATGTAAGAATCAATTACACAAAAGTCCAATTCGAAGTTTAAGCTAAAGTTTCGTTTGGAATTTAAATTGTAGTTTTAGTTGTACGTATTCATTTGAAAATAAGAAACAAACGTATGTGAAACATGTACTTAAATAACTTATTAATTTTTAGTGATGAAAATGAATAATGCATTGATCAAAATTATTCATTTTGCCG
Source organism: Trichonephila clavata (assembly GCA_019973975.1). NCBI lineage: Eukaryota > Metazoa > Arthropoda > Arachnida > Araneae > Nephilidae > Trichonephila > Trichonephila clavata. The sequence goes on along the minus strand of BMAO01032678.1, from coordinate 64,294 downwards.
TATTTATTCAAAACTATTGCACCAATTCATTTACATTTATTTTTGCATTTTTATTTTATATTTAATTTTGAATTTATTTTTTGCATTATTTCAATGTTTAAATTATTTATTTTGCTACTTTTTATTACTTTTTTTGGATTACCTTTTTTTATTTTATTCAATAATTTTCGATTAATTTATTTTTCATTTTTTAATCATATTATTTCTTATGATATAATTGCGCATGCAAATTCGAACCTTTTATTATAACAGCTAAATGATTCTTTAATAGTTTTTTGTTGTTGTTTGTATGGATGTTTAAGAAATAACCTTTTAAGCATTTAATTTTCGATTGATATTTTGGTCAATAGATGTTGAAAAATTTCTTTACAAAATGTAGAACATTTCTAATTTTTTAACTTGTAACAATATTGTATGTATAAATACTGAATAGAAATTTACAATTAATAATAATAACATTGAATTATACAAATAATAAATCGAATCATTATATGTTGTTGTATCAACACGTATTAGATGTAACGTACACATAATGTAGTGTAAAAATAAAATATTAGTAGTAAAATAGTGATTGATGCTTAGAATGGTAAAAATAGCATGATGTTTTATTATGTGTCTTTGCATAATAGAATTTTATTATTTAAACTTGGGAAAATGAAAAAAAATGAAAGACAGGGGACTTTTAATTGTGAATTTTTTAAGAATAATACGATAGAGAAATATAGTCATTTTTTTAAAATTGTTACACATATTTATATTACTATAAATACATCATTTCAATAACTCAGGAAATAATGCTTTGTGTTCAAATTTTTTAAATATGTATTAAAGATTATAAGAAAACTCCCATACGACTTTTGAATTTTCCTATTTATTCCCTTTCATACCTTTTCCATTCGAAGCCAATATTTTGTTCAGACTGAAAAGTATAAGACCTATTTCAATAAATTCGAATCGTCTTTTCATAGTCTTTCGATGAAAAAGTATTTTGAAGTATGTAGGGGGAAAATTCAATAATACAAAAAAAAGGAATTTCCTGGCCTTGTATGTAAGCATTTGTTTATAATATTGAAAATTTATTTTACTTTAATTATTTGAAGAGCTTTATACTTACAAAGAAACATATAAAAATCTATAAAATGATTAAAAAAATTAAAAATTAAAATTTAGAATTGATAATAAAAATTAAATTGAATAAATAAAATATTTTAAAATAATACGGAATATTAAGTTATATAATTAAGGACTACTTCTTACTATCATTGCACATTACATTACATGTTAATTAATTGCTAAGTTATATGCATACTTTGATGAGAATAATTTTCTTTTGAAGCAGGAATATGAATTATTTATAAATCTGACAAACTTCTGGAAAATGTGTTATTTAAATACAAAGAAATGTTCTTGCATTTTAATAACAAATTTCACTGAAAAATTAAAATATTATTATTTAATGAATAACTTTTAGTTTATCATATAAATGCTTTTGTAGGATGTTTTTAAAAGATAGCAAAATTATTCCTAAGTCAAAATATTTGATTGTAAAGTAATTTAAATGGAAATGAAAGTTAAAGCTGATAACTGTTATCTACACTAGAGAGCCAAAACATTATGACCACCCCTACATTTTGCAATGAACTCGCATGGATGACGTGGAAGGCACGTGATCAGGGGAGGAAGTGTTATTTAAATGCTGCTGGAGAGTCTGAAGAATCATTCTGTCACTTACTGTGTGTGATGGGAAAGCTGCGGAACTAAGCGATTTTCATAGAGGGCAGATTGTAATGGCTCGAAGGCTCCGAACAAGTATTTCCGAAACTGTACAACTCGTCGGTTGTTCGCGATCTACAGTTGTTAGTACTTATGTAAAGTGAATTAATGACGGTGAAACCAGCAGTAGACGACATGGTGTTGGACGTCCACACGCTATCAAATAAAAAGGTCGTCGGAGACTGTCTCGCAAGGTGAAGCAATACTGGAGCCAGACAGTGGCTCAGCTGACAGCCCAATACAATGCAAGGCTAAGTAGAATAGTATAGGAGCACACTGTTTAGCGGACACTGTTGGATATGGGGCTACGCAGCAAACGCCCCACTCGTGTGCTTTTGCTGACCAAGCGTAATCGACAACTGCGCCTGCTCTGGGCCCGGGAACATCGCGACTGGTTCATGGATCAGTGGGAGAGAGTTGCCTGGTCAGATGAATCACGGTTTGTCATTCATCACGCTGATGGCCGTGTCAGGATACGCCGTCTTCCAGGCGAACAGTTGCTCCCTCAATGTACAGTAGGTCATACACAGGCCGGTGGTGGCGGTATTATGCTTTGGGGGACGTTCTCTTGGGCGTCTCTAAAACCCGTGGTTGTAGTAGAGCAGACCATGAATGCTACAGGGTATCTGAACATCATTGCGGACCAGTTGCACCCTTACATGACCTCTGTTTTTCCAGCTGGAAATGGAATGTTCCAACAGGACAACGCCCCGTGTTACAAGGCTAAAATTGTGTTGGAGTGGTTCGAGGAACATGATGCTGAATTCCAGTTAATGTCCTGGCCGCCTAATTCACCGGATCTTAATCCGATAGAACACATTTGGGATGTCATGGGGTGGCAGCTCAGAGTTCAAAGACCACCATTTCGCAATATCTCGGATTTGCGTGACCATTGCTTAAACATCTGGTACAATCTATCTCCGGCCATCTACCAAGGTCTTGTGGCTTCCATGCCAAGGCGGTTGAAGCTGTGTTGTGCGCCAAAGGTGGGCCAACTCGTTACTGACAGGCGGTAATAATGTTTTGGCTCTTGAGTGTATTTATCGTTCTCATTACTTTTCACACATTGACAAGATCCATAGTTTTACGATAATCTGTAATTCTAATAACATTAATATAATATGTAGTTCTTAATCTACGTGTTTGGTAAAAGTAACTTTTAATTTTTTTCCATTAAAGTGTTGAAATGTGTGAGAATTCTTATTGATAATAATTAAAAACTAACATTGTCCTCTAAATTTTTTTAGTAACTTTTTTGTTAAATTGCTCATTGCATAACTGAGATTTTATATTCTCTTTCTATTTTCAGTTCATGAGCAAATACTGTTCAATTGCCTTTAGAAGCAATGCATTAATAGAGATTTAAGATAATTCCTTATTCAGAATCAAATTTCATATTAATTGACTCCTAATTTAAGCAATTTGTATGAATTCGTATTCATATTGGTTTAAGTGCGAAATTTCTATTTTTAAAATCTTTTCTAAACATTTTTAAAATCCAGTTCTATAAGAATCTGTTATTTAAAAAAATGTACGGAACAAAATTAAATTAAATTTATATGAAATTACTTTTTTAATATTAAAATTAACTATTTTAAAGAAATTTTAATATGATTATTTGAGAACTATTTAAAATAACCAAAGGTTTTTATTGCAATCAAGGATAATGAACTGAATAACTGTCATTTTATATGTATTGTGTGTGGGAATACCCTCTTGGCAACTTTACTTGACCTCCTTTCTTATGTGCGCATGGAACCGCATGTTTGTTTTGGATTTTGTAGTAGTAGGAAAGATTGTTTCAAATTCACTGTACTAATTTAGGCTTAGTTAAATATATTTTAGAATTTTGTAAATTTTATGTTCTGCGGGACCGTAATATTGCAGTGTTATAGGGAATTAAGATGGGAACATAAACTTCTCTAAAGCTTCTTAACTAATATGAAGTAACAAAAGTTTACTAAGACAAAGTTATAGTAGACAGTTTGTCTTCTTTTGAAAGATTGAAATTGAAAAGAATTTCAAAGCATATTTTATTTTTTACAAATATTTCTAATTTTAAGGCCTGTAACACAATCTATTTTGTTTTTATAATGAATTTAACAGAATATGTAAGATTAGGATCACGTGATTTTAATTAAAACGAACGATTGATATAATTTTCCTTTTTATAGAAGATTGAAGAACTCTATTCAAATTAATTAAATTTTAAATGAATCACACAACGCAGCAAAAAAAAAAAATATTACCGAAAACACCAGAAGTGTTTTTAATATCTCTAATATGCTATCAAAAAAGTTTTCAAATTAAAATTTTTTTTAAGAAATGAAAATGCTGTAAAAAACATTTATATTAATTGGCTTAGAGTTTTACAAGGTAGAAAGCACATTTCTGCAAAGGTTTTGTTTCCTTAATACTCCTTTATTCATATTTTTAACTTTATATATTTTTAAATATTTCTTTACTATCTTTATTAGTGGGAAGATTTTTGTAAAGTGGAGGTCAAATTAATCTTGCTTAATATCTTACAAGAGAAGTAAGATTTATACCGATAGTTAACTTTTCAAAAAACGCTATCTTTAAAGGTATTAAATGATATTTTCAAAAAACATTTTTTGGGGGGTAAAGAATCCTTGAAGTTTCTAGATATGATGAAGAGAAATATAGAATTTTGAGAACAAAAGAAACTTTGTAACTTGTATTTTATTGAAATGTAAACTTTTTATTAAACCATGTGTTAAGTTATGGTATTAACGGTGACACACAGTCAAATATAAAATTATTTTCCCTTTACAATGTACACATATAGGACGTATTCTTCTAATTTTTATTTTAAAATACATATTATCACAAAAAATCAATGAGAATTTTTGGTATAAATCTAAAAGTCTTTATAAATTTACATAATAGTTAAAAAAAATTGTACTTATCATTTTTTTTTATCTGCTCATGTATAAGACGTCATTGAAATGCGGAAAAGCTAGCGTGGTTTTTGTTAACTTTTTGTCAGTTTACAGTAGACTTGCAGCTAAAAATTTGTGAACATATTCTTAGGGCATGCTAAATATATTTTCCCCAGGTTGTAATAAAAATTTTAATTAGTTCTTTATTTTTATTTGTTTTATTAAAAACCCTCTTATAGTAAAGGAATATACGAAATTGATGATGTTTTGACGTATTTTTCTATCATTAAGTAATGTTTATAGTGTTTTGATATCTTATTTAATTGCTTATAATTTTCTACGTATTGCGTAAAATTTGGAATTGTATTACGTGTAAAAGTTGAATTTTGCGGTATAAATTTTAAAGTGGAAACAAGTAATATTAAAAAAAGATAGTCAATTCCTACTTAGGTAAACAAAGAAAAATATTGTTTTAGTTATTTTTTATTAAATAATTACAATTAAAATAAATATGTGTATACATATGACAGAATCACAATATGAAGTGGCAAAACACCTTTTAAATTAACATTAAAAACTTTTTAACCACATTAAATTTGTAATTGCTTTTTTTAAAATAAAATTTGAATATAATAGGTTAACATTTATCTTAAGAACAATGTAAAATGAATGCTGACTTCTAACTAGCATATGATTTTATTCAGGTTAAGTTAAATCTTCATCAAAAATTTAACAAAACTGTTTCATCTAATGGCGCTGCCATTCATGGTGATTAATATCGACTGAAATATATCTGTTAAACTATAATTAATTAATTAAATTAATTATTGAATGAATATTTGAAAAACTGTATTAACATCAAGTGCCAACTACTACAAGTTTCAAAAAATGTATTTGAAATTGAGTAGATTATTTTAAAATAAAATTTTTCAATAAAAAATAAATGTTTAACTTTTATATAAAATTTATTTACTTCATGCTCACTAAATAAGATATATAAATATGTAATTCAATATTTCAACAATTTAGTTCCTTACACCATTTTCGTATTTAAAAAAATTTAATAACTTTGATAAGTTGTTTCTATTATGAATTAATTAAATCTAAATATTTTATTCAATTCCTTCAAATTATTAAAATATCGTTTTCATATCTATCCATTCCTTTTATTAAAAATGAATTTCTGATAATTTAGATTATTAGTTTCTTAACGAAAATATATAAATGACAGAACAAGTGTGTAATTATACAATTTTTTGGCGATGGTGAATTATGTAATTCAAACTATTATGATAAAAAAATTACAACTTACAGTTTCATAGTTGCTATAAAATCACACTTATGCCATGCAAATATTTTGTTTCAAAGCAAACTTATATGTACACATATTTCTTCTCTGATAAATCCATCAAGAATTCCATCCCATTTCCTTCATTTACTTACTCATCTTGGCTACTTTTTTCCAAGCCCAATTACAAAGCGAGATGTCTTGAATAGATGGAGACATCCTGACTGGGAGCGAATGATCCTGATTGAAGATTCCTGTTTTTGTTCACTAATGACCAGTATAAATATATCTGGGAATGAGATGACAGAATAATTAGACCTTTCTTTTCCTGCCATCATTATATTAACTGAAATTATTCGGGATTTCTCTTTATGTATTTTTGTTTGTGATAAAATAGTGTGAATATTGAAAATAACTTTCACAATATATGTCTTCGTATTATGTGCTACTTTTGTGATTCAATGAATTAATGTTTATTAACGTCACACTTAAAGAAACAAGTGATCTTATTGTGAGAATGGAATGCTTGTAATGCAAACCTCTTAAGGTATGCTTTGAATAATGATATAAAACAATAGCTAACACCTAACAGCTACCTTCGAATGACCAAAATGTTAAAACCTTCCAATTGAAACCTATAGTTTTTACTTATGGGAACGGAATAGTGACTGCAAAAATGCGGAGTTTAAATGGTATTCTTAGAACAAGAAATGGCTGCTATTAGAAAATACTTGGAATATATATATATATAACAATAAAAAAGAACGCACAGAAAGGCAAAAAAAAATATTGTGTCACGAATTTTTGATGTTTTTACCAACACTGTGACACTAAACAAATGACAGCTGGTGGTATTACAGCATATAGCACATGAGAAGAAATATGTTGAGTTCTGCCTGTAATGCTATTTAAAGTTTAAAGATAGATATGTGTTTTGTGGATTTCAGGTATTTCCATATACTGATATCCATTGAAGTGAGCTGGAGCTCTTTTAAATTCTAAATATTTAAAATTTAATCTAAATACCTAGATTAAATTTGGTTAGTTACAGAATCATCTTCCACGATTAGTTTACTTTAAGTGTCATGTTAAAAGTATGATTAAGTTTACCACGATATACACTTTTTTGCAAAAAAAAATCGAAGCACCATGAATGTGCTTGTTTTAAATTAAATTAAATATTTGTACATCAAGGTCATAGGGCAAATTCAATGTTTACGATTACAGCTGGAATTTTCAAAAAGGGGTTGGTGGAACAGCCCCTGGAAACTATACAGGCTTGTATACGTCTCGGTAAAGAGTGATAGAGGTTCTTAATGTCATCCTGCGATACATTCTTCCAGTGCCCGAATCTGGCACCCCATCATGTTCCAGAAATGTTTGATTGGTGAAAGACCTGGTGACCTTGCTGGTCATTAAAGAGTATTAACGGCATGAAGGCAGTCCAAAGATGTGCGAGTGGTATGGGGCCTGGCATTATCTTGTAGGAAACTGGCTCCTAGATGACATGCCATAAAGGATAATACAACCGGCCGTAAGATGGTATCAGCATATTGTTGAGCTGTTAAAGATATATAGAGGATGACTAGAGGTAATCTGCTGTCGTTTGAGATAGCAACGCACACCGTCACACGTAGGGTTATAGCTGTAGGCCTTTGTAAAGCAAATTTTAATTGAGACCGTTGTCTCCGTCCTCTTCAGAGATGAAGACCATGGTCATCGGCTTCAAGAGAAAAGCGAGATTCATCTTGGAACACTAGGTGATGCCAGTGCAATGGCAACCATGAGTATTGGCTGCGACACATCTCCAGACGATTGATGTTGTGGGATCAAAGGCAAACGTCTTAAAGGCCGCTGTGAACGTAACCTCTCCTCAACAAAGCGCTGTGAAATGGCGGAAGGTATCATGGGGGGGCATGAAAGGATCTGTCGTTCATTGAATAGTACAAAATGATACCGTTGGAACAGCTCAAGCCAGTTGAACAATAATCCTATCTTACTTTGCATTTGTGCATCTTGACCAACCAGAGCGTTAATTTCGTCTATAAGTTCCTCACAGCAAGCATTGCTTCCAGCACCTTTGTACAGGTGTGTCTGAACGTTGCAGGTGACGACCTAGTTCTCAGTATGACCATCCAGCGTCACACATTCCGAAAATGTGACCACCTTCAAAGTCATTCAGTTGTCTATAAGGTCATCAAAAACGTTGTGATGGTATCATTAGTTCTCCCTCTAGAGAATCACAATGGCTAAAAAGGAAAAAGATAAATTTTCCGCTTCTAGACCTGTTTTATATTTTGTGAATTGTTCAGCAAAAATTCTCATTACAACCGCAATTCATGTTCATTGGCGGTGGAAATTTAATCATTTGCATGTTCGATCAAGATGCCATTGCCTACAAAATTTCATCACAATCGGGCAACTCCTTCTTGATGATTCGATGTTTTTTGCAAAATAGTTTGTGGAGATCTTAACAAACATTTGAAAAATTCTCTTCTGGTGGAACAGCACCTACTTGGAACGACACGATTTAACAGAGAATGTTTCACTTTAGCCACTGGGGAATGACGCAATTGTTTAACTTGGATTCACAAAGACTACACATTATCGTACACAATCGTAGACCACTGGCAGTAATCTCTTAAAAAAATAGAGGTCAAAGTAGAAGTTGCATATTATCTTGTACCACAAAGTCGCTTTTGTATCGCTTAAGGTAACTGGGAAATTTGCGAGAAGGAAAAATGAACTTTTTTTTGCAGAACTTTTTTTGTTGCTTTTTTTGCTTACTTAAATTTAAAACAACGGAGATAAAATATTTCCATTGAGTTATCTGTATATATATATGTACTTGCTAATATAAAATAATACATTTTAAGTTACAAATACACCTATAAGAGCAATAATTATTCAATAACTATGTTTTTTTTATTTCCAAGCATGTTCTTACCTTTAGGTACACTTTGCATAAAATCTACTGAATATATAGCTATAAAATTTCACGGATTTTATGTAAGCATACCAATCCATAAAATGAACGAAATCAAATTTTAAAATATAAATTTATAAAAATTGAAAAAAAATAAACTTAGAAATTTAAATTTCCTTTAAATTTTATGCAGAAATTGTGCTATATCTGAAATTTCTGAATGTTTATTTGAAAACGAATTCATTCAGTTTATTAAAAATTTCTTAATCTTGTATTATGCAAAATATCAGCACTACAGGCAAAGTAGATTTTGAGGAAAGTGTACCGGAATCACCAAAAATTGCGTTTTGAGAAAATTGCAAATAAAGATATTTTCATCAATGATTAGTAAAATAATATATTTAAATACAATATAAAGTCATACCATTGCTAATTGGATTATTTTGCATCATTTCTCAGTTTTTGAATTGTAAGTTTAAAATTCTAGATTCTTTAGAAGTCTTTTTAATTACTCGTTCTCTATTTCATCAACACGTGCTACCAACGGTTCACACCTTCTTCCATTAAAAATACCAAAGTTTTATGTCTATAAGTTTTAGTATTTTTACTTCACTTTGAACATCATCATTACAGGATATTAAAAAATCCTTACACATATTTTTATTGTTATAAAAATACACACACAAAATGTCTTTGATGAATTTAAGAAGTTAATTTGACGTCTAATTTAAACGGAGCTATGTTTTAAAAATTATAACAAAAACATGTTTTTGTACTTACACATATGAATATTTATTTCTTCTAAAGTAAAACCAAAAGTAATGAACATATAGAGTGTTATTCATGATAATTCAAATATTAACAATAAACAGTTAGAAAAACCGAAATAACTACTTTACAAGCTGTATATTTAATTTAAAATAATCCTCATGATCCAATTGATTTATAGTTTAAACTTCATTGAGTATTTATAAATGAAAAACTAGATTTAAATAACATTTTAATAAACAAAATTTTATTTTAAAACTTTTTAACTAATTATTTAATTTTTTTCGTAATTTTTGCTCAAAAAATGTACAATTTTCAATAAATTTGAATACATAATATAGAAAAATTACGTTCTTCAGATAGAAAAATTAGTTTTTCAAAATACTTATTGAATACACTACGGAATTTGAAGAAAGTGTACCTGAATCACAGTTACACATCTCATTTGCTTACAATTTTAAAATTCAATTTTCTAGCGTTGTTTTGATCAAATTATCATAAATAATACAACTATAGAAGCAGCAAATTGTCATTCATTTTTTTTAAAGTAAAATGAAAAAAAAATGCAAAATTTAAAGCACCTTCACGTCTCAGTAACCTTAACAGAAGTGTTGTCATGCATCAAAAATTTGAATCTACTCAACGTGCAAATTTTAAATTCATATTACCAATAAGCAAAAAATTTGCTTTGTATGTCCATGGAACGTGTAAGAACTGTCAGAATCATTAGCGAAATGCAATCGTATTTAGTAATTAGATTCAATGCTGCCTTTTCAACATGCACTTTCTGAGTATGCAGCCTCTGAACATACATCATCTGAACATGATGAAACAATAAGGGAAACATGTGAAAAACAGAACAAAGAATTTCGTGGATCGCAGACATTCAGTGAGCGTTTGCACTACGGCCATCATCAGTCTTCTATACTTGCAACAAATTTAAATTGGAACAGAAGAGCATCTTTAAACAAGAAAACAACTCAATTTTTAGCTTTATTGATATCACAATTGACTGTTTCAATGTGCAACAGTAAATTGTGTTCACAATAATGTAATTAGGGGTTTGTAGTCAGTCTTAAGTGCATTTGTGCTATGCGTCAAATACATTTTCCTGCACGATAGGATGCATGTCTCCAAATTAATTACAAATATATATATATAATGGGAAGAAAGTGAAACCAAATATTTTTCACCTTCTATTTCCTGTCCTGACGAATATTTTCTTTTATTATGATGTGAGAAAGCACCTCTTAAAATCTATATTTAGGAAAAATAAAAAATATAGTTGGAGATTTATGGAACAATTGAAGAACAAAGTAAATAAGCAAATAAGGGTTTAATCATTGATGTAATTAGTTCGATTAAAAGTAGTTTACTTTAGTATTGATGAACATTTTTAATTAAAGGTCTTTCAAAAGTCTTCACAATAGATGTTATGCAATTTTTTAAAAAAATTCCCTGACACATACCTAACTTCTATGGATATTTAACGTACGTACGTACAATTTAAACCAACACATTATATATATAAGAAAACTTATTGTTATGTCCATAATAGCTCCCAAAATAAAACACATTTGCTTAAAATATTTTGGAGGAAGAAAAATAAATTTGTTTTAAAATGATATTACAGAATAAGAAAAGTACTTTGCTGAATATAAATAGCATCCTCTAACACAACAAAGGAAATTCCTTAAAAGTATTTTCCAAAAAGTATCTAAAGTTTTTTGTTTTTTGTTTGATGAAATTTCCAAAAATTAAATGATTTACTGTGAGTTTCAAAAATCAAATTACTGAGAATCCTGATTGATTCTTCTAATATATGAGCGGCATTGAATAGCAAATGACAAGCATTAGTATACTGAAATTACATTTTTTTCAAAAGAGGTTTATAGAATATTCTAAGAGCTATGTTTAGTAACGCTAGAATAAATCTATTTCATATTTCGTACTCAGATTCTTAGGATAATTTGCAAAGCTTCAAAGAAAATATATTTAATCACATAAATCTTGAACAATATCCCTTTAATATAAAATAAAATGCTACTTTTTTTTAAAATTTCTGTTCTGCAGAGTTAGTTAAAAATGTAAACGTATATTACACATATATAAAGCTTATAAAGTACTGCAAATAATATAATACGTACTGTAGACATTTCTCATACACTAGTAAACTGGAATTTGAACAAAATTTGTTATGATATAGTTCTGATTATTCTGTGAACATATCAAGACATTGAACCTAATTGACAACAGTGAAAAAGTCAATTAAGTGGATTTTTTTCTCAAATAATAAAAAAGTGTCCTGTAATTATTGTAAATATAGCGCGTTTTTTATCATTTAAAACGCTACTATCCCAATATCATGATTTTTGATGAGTGAAATTTCTAGAATGAGAATGGAGATATTTTTAAGAAAGCACAATCATTTTATACAGTAATTACCATACAAATTTTAAAAGCATGTATCCTGTATTTTATTCCTACTTGTTTGCTCAATTGAATTAAACAGAGTATCTCTGAACATATAATCGAATTCTTAGCCTGAATGTTTGTTACATACTAGAAAAATTTAAGTTACTCTCTGTAACACTTAATTCAACGAAAATTACAGAACGTTCATTGATGGAAAGGTAAATGAAATTGCCAGTTTTATAAATAAGCACAAATTGCCCTTTTTATTAACATAGTTTTAAATAGATTAAGAATTTAAATGGATTACTAATTTCTTCCATTCCTAGCAGCTGTATATTTATAAAGTTACAAATACCTTAAATACGATTCTATTCAAGAGAGCTATTCTTCAAAAGTCATCGTTTAATGAGTTTTTCTACATCCTTTTTAATATATAAAATTTAAGCAAGCAACGTTTGTTTGATAATGAATGGATAATTAAATCTTATAAAATGGGCTTATTTTTATAGAGTTGGATAAAACATTCTAAAGTCTATTTGAAACATTGTGTAAAATATTTATGAGGAAAATGTCCATCAAATACTTTTACTGTTGAATGAAAATACATTAAAATCTTTTTACGTTTTCTAATTGTCTTAACAAAAAGGGTTTTGCTTTTTACAGTGTAATTGAGCTGAAGTAGATCGAGAGAGAAACTAAAAGATAGCACCTGTAAAAGAAAGTAATTGTATTTCACCAACATTACTCCGGTCGTAAAAATATCAGTGAAACTCATGAATAAGAAGTATTATTCATGCCTTTCATAGGGATCTGAAACTTTCACAAAAAAGTTTCTGTCTCTTTATGTAATCATACAGCGATAGAAGATAAACTGTAATAAAGGTCGAATTTGATGCTTGTGTTTGTGAAATTTCTTACGAAGTGTTCCGTGTTTCTTTTACCTATTGATTGAAATTTAAGTTTATTTTATCTTGTGTTCTAGTTTATACAAGATGTTGAAATATTCTCAACTATGTCTTCTTTTTCGGAATAAAATTTTATAATTCGAATTATTTTTCTGTTTAATACAGTGAAAAATATTATCAGTAAAATAAAGTTGTAGGCTGATAAAAATATATGTCAAAATATTTAAGTCGATATTCGTTAAAGATTCTTGGAGTTGGTGAGAAAAAAAAGAATTATGTGTGAACTTGCATTTTTATTGAAGTTCTTCATATTTAATGTAGTGTTTAGAGAATAATTTTGTTAAGATGTTCAGTTATTTGTTTCACCTGATTTATAATTCTTAGCGTTGAAAGTTTCCTGAAGCAATTTCACTTTTTGAAAATGTTTTTATAACACATCATTGCAATATTATACATTTTTAGGAAACACATCTTAAAAGGATTAACCTTATATGTAGAGTAAATGTAATAAATTCTTTAAAATTTAAACTTGATTTTTTTCATGTAAACTAAGAAGAATTTTTAAAGGTGTGGAACTGTTTCATTAGTATTAATTTGCTCGTGTACAATATCAGTGATATTCATGAATAAGAAGCATTATTCAAGTATTTCCTATGGATTTGAAACTTTCATAAAAAAGTTTTTGTTCCTTTTTATAATCTTTCAGCAATAAGTAAGACAAACCGTGAAAAATGTGGAGCTTGATGCTCTTATTTTCTATATTCCTTAGGAAGTGTATCATATTTTCCAACTTATTCATTGAATTTGAAATTTACTTTATCTTGTGTTATATCTTGAAAGAACATGTTAATAACATGCTAAATGCTTACAACTAACACCATTTTTTAAATAAAAATTCATCAATTTTAATCCATTTTGTTTAATGCAGTAAAAAACACTATCAGCAAATTAAAGATGTAGATTGATAAAAATATTTCTGGAATAGTTAACCCTAGAGTAGTTAAGAATTCCTAGAATTGATGGAAATAAAAGAGGTTCTATTGTGTAAATTTGCATTTTTATTGAAATTCTTTTTTGTATTTAATGTAGTGTTTAGAGTATAAATTTTTCAAGATATTCAATTATTTGTTTCATCTGCTTTTTCTGTTTATGTAGCAATTTTGTTTTACGGGGAAATGTTTTATAAAACATAATATTTTTGGAAGGATATAAGTTTAAAAATCACATCTTGTTAGGATTAATCTTGTTAATGCTTCATATGTGATCAATGCCTTTAATTTTAAACCATTGCTTTTCATGTAATTTTTAAAAAGTCTCAATAGCTTAAATTAATGCTTAATTAATTTTATCAGAGTAAAGAAGATTGATAACTTATGTTATGAATGTTCATCTTTTTACTATAATCAAGACTTAATTTTTTGGAAAAAAAATCGCTTAGAAATTTAAATTTTATAACAGTTCTTAACTTGGAAATTTTATTAAAGAATGTATTTTAAGCATAAAAAAAGGGTAAATATTTTGAACAAGATAAGCATTTTACTTTTTTACAAATTAAGTAATTAAAATACAGTTAGCTAATTTGATTTAAATTTACATATTTAAGTTCTAAATCCTCACAGGAAAATCATTGCTGGTATTTCACAAGCTAATTCCAATTTAACTGACAAAGCCTTTAAAACCCTAAATTTAAAAAGTATCTTAATAGCTTAGTCTGAATAATATAACATTCTTTTCAAAATTTAATGCATAGTTTTTAATTGTTAAATGAAAATGCATTGAAAAATTATTTTTTCATTTCATATGTAAAATATCAGTATCCAATTACCTACCTTGTCAAAATTACAATAATTACATTCTATTATCATTTAAAATTTTAAATCCAGTTTAGTTATGTTTTGTCAGCATTTTCATCCAAAATATTTTTATCATTTTCTTTTTAAGTATCTACATCATGAAAATTCAATTTAAAACACAAATCTTTTAAAACAGCAAGATTTGCCTTTATAGTGTGTTAATTAAAAACGGAATTAAAATGATAAATTTCAAACGCATAATTAGTATAAAATATTAGAAGAATTAATTTACCTTCATTAAATAGTGTAATAATAATTACGTATTTTTTAAAGATTAAATTTATCTATTTTTAAATTATACATTTTGAACTTATTTTTTCCGTTATAAAATTTGTTAAAGAAAATGACTTATTTTATTAAAATTAACACTGAAGTTAATGAGGTTATTTTACGAAGAAGCAGATGAATTTATTTTAAGAGTAAATTTTTTTGTTTGCTTATAATACACTAAATGTTATTTTATGTTAAAAGTTTTCTTTTTATACTTGAACTCTTTTCAAATTTCTGTGTCTTTGTATAGTCATAAATTAAGGTGTATCAGAGTGCATTTTCTGAAACATTGTCGCTTATAAAGCATTTCTTACACTTTAATAAGCTTATTATCTGTATTATTAGATTGATTTCTCTCCTCCTTTTCCTTGAAGAATCATGTTTACATTTTCAACTCTTCATAATTGATGCCAGGGCAGAGAAAATTTGTCAAGAAGGTTTTGATAATATTTTACCGTTAGTCAATTAGTCAAAAATACTGTATAATTTATAAAAGGAAAGTCTCATGTAGAATGATCTATGCCACACACTGCATACTCAGCTGTTATATATGAAACTTAAGCTATATATATGGTTTTCTAGAAAACCGTGTTAAATATAATTTATCGAATTTCGTATAAGTTCAAAAATTATTCAGAATTAAAAATATGTAGAATGTTCATTTAAAATTTAAATGTGTGACATAAATAAAAATTACCACTGAATAATTATATATATATTAAATATCAATGCATTTTTGTATTAAACTTTGGTTGAAACTAAATGAAGAGCATGCAGTATCTGTAAACAAACTATATTTCATTCTTCAAAGATAGAATCTTCAAAAATGGACTAAAATTTTAATAGGATTTTGGTATGCTAAAAATGCAATTAATGCCCCGTGAGTTATTGGGTTATTTTCTTAATCAATTTCATCTACTTAATGTCACGTGAGTTATTGGGTTATGTTCTTAATCAATTTCATCTACACTAGATGAAGAATTATTTAATACGACGATATTCTTTAAACTATAGCTACTACACTACATTTTTCATATTCTATTCATAATAAAAAAAAATTATATTCTATTCTCTACCTGATATATATTTTGTGGCTGCAGTAGCCAAGTAGTCAAGGTAACGGACTCGAGGCTGGCGTGTTATGAGTTCAAGCCTAGTACAACAGAAGACTCGCCGTATAGGGGAGCGATGAGACTTAAATCTGTCAAGAGCTTAAGCGTTCTCCCGTTGGTGTGGTGTGGAAGTTAAGAGAGGGGTGCCAGCTGCGGTGTCATCCTCATCACTTGACCATGGTTCATAATTACGAGGTCCGCCGCCAAAAGCCCTCGAGTAGCTGAGCAGTATGACGTTAATATTCAATTGCTCATTCACTGCGACATATTTTTTCTAAAAAAGAAACATTTGAAGTAAAATTTTTATTTATGTAATTTTGATTTATTTGCATCTTCTGCAGAAAAGAATTTACTGAGTACCCCTAAACATTATATATATATATATATATATATGTGTGTGTGTGTGTTTTAAAAATCTCATTTAAAATCTACAAAGTTTATTCCAATTAAATGAAATGCTTTGTCTTTAATTATATGAATTGTAACAAATCAACAACATTGTCATTCAATAATGCCTCATTCGCTACATTTGTTACTTTAAATATGTATCATACCTTATTTAACAGTACATTTAAAGTATTTAAAATATAGTACAAAATCTAATTCTACGATTTATAATCAATTTCATATCAATTATCAATGTTTTAATTTAAAAATTTGATCATAAAAAATTTGTATTAATTCTGAATAATTTAAAAGGTTGTATTCTTTTGAACATTGCAATTTCCTTGTAGGATGAATATGAAATTCAGATAGTGAAGAATAGTTCATGAGTGACTTTGTCTAAGCAAAACAGGTCTAAAAATAAGAATAACTGTCATTAATGTTTGTTCATGCAAATTTTTCTGTGAAGCTATCTAATCATAAGTATAACCAACCGTTATAAAATAAAAATGTACATAACATTAAAAAAATTGTGTACAATCACGTATAATAAATTAATAAATATATATGAGCGGTAGAGAACATTAATCTGAACAACGTAAAAAGAATAATTTAATGCGATATAGAAGTTTATGGTTACTTTCAAATTTGTTCATTGCAGACTAAATCTTAATAAAATATAAATCAATCCTTGAAATTGTATGTCCTGAAAGGACAGAAATAGCTTTTATTTCACTTTCTAGATAAATATTCTTCAATCTGAAAAACATGAAATATGTTTGAAAATATTCAAATAGATCCTACATTTTTTTTCCAATGACAGACAAAAATAAAAGGGAAAAAGTAAGATTATTTGCACAAACTATTTCTAAATCTTCTCACAGAACGTAAATATAAGACATGTATTACAAGAAAGATATTTTAGCACGATTATCTGAAAAACCTTTTTTTGCAATGATGAAATACTCCATTATATGTGAAGCTATATACACTATATACTATAAAAAACCGATGCTATGAAAATAAGCATCCGAATGTAATAAAGTTTGGCAGGAAGTAAGTACATGTCGGAAAATGAAATTTTTTTCAATATAAATAAGAATCGAATGCTTTAGTCTAGAAAATGCAGAAACAAAATTGTAAATAATGAAACAAATATGAACCTGGTTATGGACTCATGGAGTTACCTGATGTCCTCCGGTTGGACTGCTTGATATACACGTTCCAACTGGTGAGTTAGATCGGTGCGATCCAGGAACGGTTGGTTATTCCTGCTCATAAAAACTGAAAATTACTGTATTGGAAAGAGACTGGTGATTACTCCCACCAGAGAAATGTTTGGAACAACTGTAAGATATACAATAGAGAAACATGGTAAATGCTTCCCGGAATTATACTGTTGAAGAGAAGACCATGAATCTTTGAACGAGATATAAACCCGAAAGGACGAAGAATCTCATTGGCATACCACTTTCCTTTAACAATGTTCTGGATTACAACAAAAGGAGTCTAGCTATCCAATGAAACGACATCCACGACTGGTCAATATAATTTCTAACGTGATATCAATTACGTTTATTGAGTCGCCTATAGTAACTACAATTACTGACATCCCGGTTACAAATGGGATTGTTTATAAAGATGCATCACAGACTATAAGTGTTGATAGGGCATAATTTTTTTAATTATTTTTATATTTATCACACATAAGCAAAAATATTTAATGACTCTTTATTATATACTAAATTAAATATATCTTCCAAGACAAAATTTTAAAAGGAAACGTTTTCCCCTTCTTTCATGTAATTAACCCTTTAAGTGCCACCGACGTATATGTCCGTCTTATTCAACTGGTGTTTTGAGTGTCCCAGACGTATATATCCGTCCTTCCAAAGTAAGATGCTTCTCTTTACTTTGCTATGAGTCAATCTATTCCGAAAGCTTTGGAATGTATTAAAATGACATTGATAAAATGTTCGCAAATGATTTACTGATTTCAGAGAATAATTTGTTTGTTCCTGATTTTCCTTTCCCCCAATACACCGCACATGCGCATATATGTGATAAAGGGTAGCACCGGGGAGCGAATTGTGTAGCTTTTAACCGGCAGTCTAGGGGTTAATATTATCTTTATAATTTCAATAATAGCTGTATTTTTACAGCTATTTATTTTATTCTGTAAAGTAGATTGTCAACAGTTTTGTATTTAAATGGAGTAATTAAAATTTGGTGTTAATTTATATATATAATAGATATTCTGATTTTTCATTTCACAGATTTGTTTCATCTCAAAATAAAAGAAACGTTATATTTTATGAAAGTTCCTTTTTATTTATTTAAGAAATGATGGGCATCAGGATAAATTTACAAAGATCATACCAGTTTCAAATGCAGATTTGCTTTAACAATACTGCATTTTATTTTTATTTGAAAGTTTTCTTTTATTTATAATTATTTTTAGAATTTGAAATTTAAGACTTTATTGCTGGTAGTCAAGATTTCAAGTATTCAAAGAAATTTCTAAATGCACCTGAATAGTGTAGTTTGAAAACAAATACTTAAGAATACACAATTTGAACACATGATTTTAATTACTTTTACAGTGCTAAATGTCTATATTATTCTGTGTATGTAGTGCATGTTTCTGTTCTACCATTTCTCGTCCTTCATATTTATATCATGATAAAACACATAACGACAACAAAAACAACAATGTTAAACCGTGATCAAACAATGAGCACCTAATTTAATTCCTCAAGGGCTGGATTTAATACTATTTTCAACAGCGAGATACATGTAAAAATTGATGAATATTTTATTTTAGCATTGACATAAAATTATGAATCTGTGATAATTTTGTTGAGATTTTAACAACAAGTCTATATATACCACAATCCTTAAACTGCGTTGTTGAGACTGAATGACTTAGTTCAACTGTCTCTTGGTCATTTTTGTAATGCCATTAAGATTATTTAAAAGCTGAAATGAAGAATCAAATCAAAATAGTAATAATTTATAGAATTAAAAGAATTAAGTCTCAGAAATATTTCTTAAAAATATTATTGCACATCACTGCGTTTTATATACATTAAATATACATTTGTGAAGATTTTTGATTTGAAAAATTTTAAATAAGACTCTGAAGGTATATGTAACATTGTACTGTTATTAACTCATATTAGCTCTTCAATCATCAAATATAAGGCTAGTTATTGTTGACTAAGTGAATAGTGAATAAACTTTTTTCCAAATATTTAAATACACTCTAATTTAAAATAAGGGTGACATAGCTACTTTTTATTCAATAGTCTAACATAATTCTGAGACGTAAAAAACTTATACTTTACATTTATTCTTATACTTAATGAATTTGTACTTTTTATTAATACGTATTAAAACTGGAAATTATAGTCATTGTATGGTACTTTGCTTATGCTACAAGCATGAATAATTAGCTTAGATTTGATCTAAGTCATTTGACAATGCTTCAGATCTATCAGATCTGTTTCCAATATACTGTGCTTGTTCTAAAGTAACATTAAGAAAATCAATCCAAAGAAGTAAGTTTAAAATGAAAAGTAAATGAGAGAAAAAACTCTTTGATCATTTGTATTCGTCCTTTGACATCTAAAACGCTTTCATATACAAATTAAGAACAATTAACATGCAAAAACAAATTTTAAAATACATTCCATAATAGGGATGGAACAGGGAATAAAATAAATACGAATTTGATTTGAAAAAAAAAGTATAAAGTGAAAATAAAAATTGACGCTATCGTTTTTCAGAATCTGTTATTTATCATTTTAGTTTAGCACTTTCTTTAGAATATCAAAATAAAATATCCCACCCGCATTATTTATCAAATATTTGCATATTTTTCACGATTGTGAAACTCGTTGCATGTAGCTCTTATTTCTTTTTCAGTTTCTTTCAAAACGTTTTCTGTGAAAGATCTGTTGGAAAGTTTTAAAAATATATTTACATTTCTCAATCTGAAAAACGGTTTTCGAGAATGGGAAGTGTGTTGAAGTGAATGGTTCCGGAAATCTGAAATGTTTTTCGTGAATTTCACCTGAAAAGCTTTTTTGTGTATAAAACTGATTTGAAAGTGAAAGAAATTCTATACTTTTTTTAAAAGTAAATAATGTAGTTTCCCTGAAATTACATTGAATTTATTTTATTGATATCTATTAGTTAAAAAAAATTATAAAAATTTCATTGTTTTATTTCTTTTGTATTTTTAACAATATTTTTCTTAGATTTTACATTGAAAAAAATTTGTTTGCATAATTTTAATTTTTGAAATTAAAAATAAAAATTCAATCGCATAAGACAAATTCTAAGTAGTTAGCAAAAATATCTAGTAGGTCTTAAATATATATTTGAAGAAGTATTTTTACACTTTAATACTTATTTAGAGATGAGTGTTCCTTGTGTTGTGATACTCAATTATAAAAGTAAAACTTTTTCAAATTAAGTAAATATGTATTTGTTTTTCGAAAACAAAATGCATTCAAATTAAATATATATACAATTTTCACCCAACTAAATTAATCAGTCGTGTTATTATTATTGCTCAGTATTGAAGAATGCGATAATTTCAATTCAGAAACTGAATGGTGATAAACATTTGAAATGACAAAATTTATAATAATTTTTCAATTTATACTTGGAAGAAGTTAGCTTTCATTATATATAAATGTTACTCAGTTATTATTATTATTTCCCTAAATTTTCTAGTATTTTACATCCTTTTATAAGAACGAAGCGAAATATTTTGATTTCCTTTTTTGATAACTGTTTGTAAATTGTCAAGATTTTAATTTCTCATTTGAAAAAAAAAATTGATTTAAAATTTATAATTGGTTGTTTTGAATTTTGGGGTTCACATTTTGTTACATAGATTTGATTGCAAGTTTAATTACTTTGCTTAATCAGTATTTTTTAACTGTTTCTACCTATTACACTCTATTCGTAGATCTATTTGTCAAAATTTTCAATATAAATATTCGAATCATCAAAGTGAAGTGCATTTTCTAACTTTCTATATATTTTTGTTGTGAGATGTAAATATTAATGTTTTGTGTTGCATATACTAGTTAAATGAAACATGCAAATTGCATTAAAACTTTTACTTATATTTGACAACAAAAGATTTCAGACAAATTTTAACTCGAAAATGCCTTAGCTGGAACTTGCAAAACTCTACTAAATATCTGTATTAATTAATTATTGTTTATTTCAAACTGAGTTTATTTTTATATATCTCTTAATTTAAGAATTCTTTGAATTGTTTGGTTAAATTTTAAAAAAAATCTTACATTTTAAATTTGTATTCTATTATTGGAGATTTTGTAGGAAAGAGATTAAACTTCGAAGTCTTTACATAATAAAATCACTATTTCTATTTTCGAGATATAAGAGAAGAAATTATTGCTAAAAGTCCTTTATGAATTATGATGTAACATATTTTAACATATAAAAATACTAATATAAAAACATTAAAAAAATAATATATAAATAAAACTAATGCCTCTAATGAATATATATTATTTTGGAAAATTAACTGAGCAATGAAGGACAATGCGAAGGCTATCAGAATAGAAAACAATCAAAGTATCAGCAACTTTATTTTACAAGCGTAACATATAATTACACAATTTTTTGAAACACAAACAAACTAGAAACATGTGTGAATACGTAAAGAATGGTAAAAATGTGAAGGAAATTAATTAAACTCGTTTTTAATTTTCTCAATACTAAATAAAGAACGATCCCTTTTATGCCTCTCCCCCGAGTCTACTTTTACCAGCACTTGACTTTTACGACCAGCATTGGTTGGTCTTAGCAATCACCTCTGTAAACTACATATACAAGAAGAAAATATTTACTTCTTAGAACTATTTTAAAAAAAGTATTTTTAGTTGTTAACAAGAAAGTAATTGCTTGAAAACAAAACAGATCTTTAAAATTAATGAATTCATTTTGAATCTTTTAAAAATATAAAAAAATATGAGATAAATAATAAAATATTGGATGTTGAGAATAAAAAAAAATAATTAATCGTAATATTTCTATATAGAAGCTTTTTGTACCCATAATTTCGAATATGATCTTAATGAATTTATATTACGATCCATTCAAGATTTAAGTATGTATTTAATGCGATATTGAAAACGCAACACCAAGAAAGAATGATCAGAAGATGAAAACTTTTAGCAAACCGAAAGATACAGCAAAGTGAGAACACTAAAAAAGTTATTTTTAAATGATACTTGGAACAGAAAAGGAGAGAAAACAATGTCATTTTGGTAGATTATAAAATCCCCGCTGACGTTGATATACGAAGCTACTCTTAGACCTATGGAATAAATGAGAGTGAAGAAGGTGCTGTAAGGCATAGCTTTATATACTGTCACTTTCTTTTTTACTGCATTTCGTCTTCTAAACACGTTGGAGGCAGGGTATACAAAAGATGTAAGAATCACTTGCCAGACATGTTCGTATCGAGAGATAAGAGTAAAATGGTGGAAACAGCTACACACACGGTTACTGTTTCAGACGTTATCTTGATGGAAAATGGCATTAGCCACTCCCAATTTAAGGGGATTGCCATTGGTTAAAACGTACTATATATGAATTGTCGAACTGTCATAGCACCTTGAGTATGGCTTAGAAGTGACCTGATATCGTATCAGATGGAGCTCAAAACCATGATGCCATGATGTTGAGAGATGGAGTGTTTCACATATGTGGTTGGCTTGGACCAATCGCTGCCTAAATACTATACTCTCAACCGATTATCGTTAGAAGAACAGAAGCGATATTCATTTGAGAACACAACCTTCTATACAGTTTTATCATCCACGTTTCTCTAAACTGATATAATTGCAAGTATCGGTCTTTTTAATGAATGCCATGAGTACCGACCGGCAGAAACCAATTTATGTATAATGGAGGTGGTCGAAGTTTGAGTAAGAAGAATGTCCGTCACATGCTACAAAATTACAGCTAATAGAGCTGTCTAGAGAGAAGCATTAGCTGAGATTGGAAGTATCAATCAATTAGACTCTTTCAGTCCACTTACCATTTCCGACGGAAAATCATCATCGCTTCCGTTACAATTGTGTTTTGACATTCTCTGCTATTATACTTGATCTCTGAGACAAGAAAAAATATCCACAATGATTTTCCTGGCTGAAATATTTCCATGGATACTTCACCCATTCTGTAGGTTCTTACCTATATATTCTATTGAACATGGGACGGAATGTTTCGCCATTTACATTGTTTTCATTACTCGGTGATATATCACTTGAATGTACTTTAAAAATTATGTGATAAATCTATTACGTAATTTGAACTGAATACTACAAGTTTAATATTATACAAGCGGCTCTTTTCAATTAACCACGATTATTACTTAATGTATTCTTCAGTGATTTATTTTTTAATAAATATTTGAGTAGGTAATTCGAATACTAAATAGGATAAGAATAATCAAATGTATGTGTGTGTGTGACAAACAAAATAAATTCTAGTTTTAATTATTTATTTCTATATCTTTGTTCCACACATTACTTATGTTTCTAAATATATATTTTATAATAGTTTGCATTAGATAAATCGATTTATATGTTTCTTGTGTAGGAAAATATTAACTAGAAGACAGAAAACTATACCTATACATGACTCCATGAATATAATCCCTTAGGAGGTTGTTATTTATTCATATCAAAGAGTTCTTTTGCCGAAGAAACCTCTTTGCTTATGGCATATTAATCATTAGGAGAGGAAAGATATACAGTAGAAGAGGGGCAGATTAACCGGACATGAAAACAAAAATGTTTCAACGCGTGGGATATGGTATTTGCATAAAACTCACTTTGTGAAGCCTGTAATATATCGAGTCGAACATTACTTCACTTAATATCCTGATACTAAATTTTTGTAAATTTGTTACTATGCTCCCTTTTTTTAAGGCAAGGCGATTTTACTTCCTAAATAAATTATTATACGTTTAAAAATACACAGAAGAGTATCTAAAGTATGGTAATTTAAGTTATGTTAGGAAATATTTCTTAGTCGACTGTTTCTTTTAAATTATTTTTTTCTTTTTCACACAAAAAAATAATGATTAAAACAAAAAATATCTTAATATTGATTTTCTTCCATTTTCACAGATGACTTACTCGTAAAATTTGTTATTCCTATAATATAATAATTTAAACTTTCATTTTAAATATCTTATTAATGACCTAGCCAATTCAATATTTGACAAAATTTTAAACCGATTAAGCAATGATAACGTTTTTGTGTACGTTGAAATGTTGGTGTTGATCATTTCCTAGCTCTCAAAGAGATCGACATATCTGTCTATCTATCTGTTCCTTTATTTACATGTAAGGTACGTACAAATGTTCTATCCGTTTCTTGTTTGAGTGAGTTTGAGTGTCATATTAAAATCCCACTACAAAGCAACACGAGGGATATTGAGGAAGAATCTTGTAATTTTGATCATCGATTAAGTGACAAGGATGATACCAGAGCTGGAACTTACTATCCAAACTATCACACCACGCTAACTTGAGGATTTCAAGTTCTAAGGATGTAATGTGACCCCTCTACATGATCCCTCTCATCAGACCCCTCTACATGAAAAGTCTTCAGGGGTACCATAATTTGAACCCACTGTATGTCAGACACGAGCTTGCGATCATAACGACTAAGTCATCATGGTATTTCCTTTTCTTGAGACACAAACTTCCACTAAAAATTATGTGGTACATGACATTGGAAAGATTCAATGATCTAAGACACTGACAATTAACGTGTATAAGTATATTTTCAGCATAGAATGTATAGGTATACCAGCAGTGTTGTACAGAATTATTATAAGCATCTGAGTCGTAAAATATTATTGAATTAGTGGAAAAAATATTCGTCTATTCAAGCATGTTGAACCCTTTACCATGTATAAAGGCATCCTGATGGTTTATTGTAAGTATTGTGGACATACGATTTTGCTTCCACTTGCAGGAATGTCTGGTACCTTTTCTCCTTATTTGCAAGTTGCTTTGGCATTGTGTCAACGCGTATCAGGTGTTTACGTACCATGAATACCCTTCTGATTTCTACATGCTGATATTTACGCAAGCATCACCTTCCTACTAAGAAATTTTTTTTCACTGCACTGTTCGCAAAATACCTAGTAATTGAAAAAATGCATTTGTTGCTGATTAAGTTTTACGCCGTAGTATATATGGAATGAGAGATAATTATATGTAAAAACTATTTTGCATAAATGTAAAAAAAATAAATAAAAGTAAAAAATAAAGTTTGGTTTCCTAATGTTATCATTGTAGTATTTGATTATTGAGCAATTTTCTTTTAAAACACTGAACTGTAAAAAATAAATCATTTAGCTTAAATCAGTGCCTTTTGTTTCTGTAAATGACTAAATAATTTTGAATGAGTAAAACAAAGTTTAATTATAATTTTGGCTTAAAAATGTAATGTAGTACCCAGAGGACTTCTTTAAATTATATTTTTAATTAAAACAGAACATTTGATATAACTTATTTAATTAATCTTTCTGCAAAAGTGAGTTTTTTTTTAACACGAGTGCATTTCTTTTTCAATTCACTTAATGAGGCCATAACCTTCTTAACAATAATAAATTTGGCGAAGTATTAAGAGAGGCCACACTTGAAGCTAAAATAAAAACTGAGAGTCATAAATGATGTTGTAAAAATTAACAATTTATTTTTCTCGTAAATTACTTTCAAAGGCATGCTTTATTTATAGTTTGCTTCTTTGGTAACCGCTTTGTGGTTAGTAATAATGTTACTGCTACTTAAAAATACAAATCTTGAAAACCAAAATAAATTGGGTAGTTGATTTGGACACCATAATTTAGATGAAGCCGAATTGAGTGAGATACATAATTATCTTTTTTTAAAGCTTGGAGTCATTTTGTTTAATCGTCCAACTGCATCTCCTAAAAGAAGAAACGAATAAAGCCTTGTAAAAATATCATCTTATACTTAAAGCTATATTCTAACTTTCTTAATGCTACATGAGACGCGTTTTAAAAGTAACTTTTTAATATCGCATTTTGTACATATTCAAAGAATGTAATCTTTTATTCATTCTATGATTTAATACGCAAGTTTAAATGATTCAAACTAGAAAGATACTACTAAAATCTGTAATTTTTTAAAAACAAAATGCAAGAAATAAAAATGTTTTAATTGAATTTAATATTTTCTAACCTGTCTTCAAACACTTTTTAAAAATATATATTTTTTTAATTTTTAGAAGGAAGATAGAGGTTTCATTAATGTATCCGACTACGTTGAAAACGTCATTTTTGGTCAAAAATCGCGTTTTCCTTTTATTTTACCATTTGAAAATTCAAACAATTAGCTTTCTAAATCTGTCTTTGTTTTATCTGTGCGAAAATTAGAAAAAAAGTTACAGAGTTTAAAATATTATTACTGCTGTCAAAAGATACCGGAAGTAAGGAAATTGAAACCGGAAGTTGACTTCTAAACATGTTTTTTACCAGTAATTTCCGCTTTTTCATCACATCTTAAATTTAAAAACAATATCTGAGAATTTTTAAAACTATTTTATTGATTGGCAACAATTTAAATATTTTATTTTGACTTATACGATTGGCAACATTTGTTTCTTATGACCTCACTTGTTTTTATTTTAGTTTGCGTCTTACAAATTTTCTCTTACATTTCTTCTAAAAACTTAACTTTTTTCGCTTTAATTATATAGATTTTTTATTGTTTATTGCTCCTTGATATTCGGCTTTTTGTTTTACCTAACTATAATGGGAAACAAACAAAGTTAAATCAGCCTCTCGAAAGAGAAAATTTGCTGGTAATAGATTCACTAAACCAAAGCAAGTGGAAATCATTCAAACTTGAAGTGAACGAAAACTGAATTACTTGAAGGACTTTTCTCAGAACAATGAATGTTTAGATGTAACATTAAGAGGTAATAGAATATTTGACTTAAATATTTTGGCAAATGTATTTTCCAGTTTGTGTTGTCCCAAGTGTTTCGAGAAAACTTTGTGTGTGTATGAAGATTCTGTGTTTAGATTGGCTTCCAATATAACAGTAAAATGTTCCAAATGCAATTTCATAGTCCCTTTTTCATCTACTGAAAAGCTGAACAAGCAACGTACCATAAATTTACAATTTGTTTGTGGTATACGAATAATTGGCAGAGGATATTTGTCTGCTAAAAAAGCTATGTGCTACGCTGGATATGCCATGTGTGACAAAAGGGGCATATAGACTATGTGAAAAAAGCTCTTGGCTGCTGTTACATCAACAGCTTAAGATGCCATGAAAGACGCTGCTTTAGAAGTGAGAAACTTTACAAAAGATTCAAACACGGTAGTCGCAGAATGCAGAGTATCTGTTGATGGTACTTGGCAAAGACGAGGTCATTCATCCCTGAATGGTTGCGTTGCCGTGTTATCTATTGACACAGGGAAGCTTCTAGATGTGGAGATAATGTCTAAAGTTAGCAGAATTTGCAACAGACTGAATAGTTCTAAGAGTCCAGCTGGACATGCATGTTCTTGAAATCATATCGGATCTGCTTCAAGCATGGAATCAGTTGGTGCATATATAATCTTTGAGCGTTCTTTACCACGATAAATCTCAAATATGTCTATTTCTATGGTGATGGTGATTCCCAAGGATACCTTGCAGTGAAAGATGTGTATGGTATGAACAGTGTCACCAAATATGAGTGTATAGGACACATCCAAAAAAGAGTACATAGCCGGCTAAGAAAGTTTAAAAAAACCAAAAAAGCCTCGGTGGGAAAGGAAAACTCAACGATGTTATGATAGATAAAATACAAAATTACTAAGGCATTTCCATTAGAAGTAATACTCATAACATCAAGGCAATGCAAAGTGATACAATAGCCGCATTTCTTCATTGTTGCTCCAGCCGTGAAAAACCCATGCATAGACAGTGTCCAACCGGAGCTGATAGTTGGTGTGCGTATCAGCGATCAAAGGCAACCGGCAAACAATTTTTAGAAAAAAGTACAGGCCTTTCTATAAAACTTTTAAATGTTGTTAAAAGTGAATACATGAAGTTGTGTGACAAACAGTTGTTACAGAAGTGCCTCCATGGTAAGACGCAGAATGCAAATGAATCGTTTAGTGGCTGTTTGTGGCAAATTGTTTCAAAGGAAACCTTCATTGAGTTGAAAACATTTTCTTTGGGTGCCTATATTGCCGTTATTATTTTTAATAAAGGTTTAAATGGTTTGTTGGAGGTATTGAACGCCCTTGGCATAAATGCGGGTACTTATACCCTGCGTGACTACAAATTTTTCGACATCATTTGAGTCAGTGACTCGAAACGACATTCTTTACCTCGTTCAAAATCATCCAGAAAAAAAATAGGGCCCTTTAAAAGGAAAGATTTAACAAAATATCAAAGTCTGAAGGTGTGGAATATAAACCAGGAGAGTTTTAAGTATGTACTAGTAACAATTTATTTAAAAATTGCATTTATAAAGTTTAAATTCATTTTTCTCAAAACTATTTTTTGTAAATTTCTTGGTATTTCAAATGTGATATCTAAAAAACCAATATAGATACTTGTATGAAATTTTACGCAAATGTTATTAATACTATTATCTAGAGGTTTTGGACTACCAGCTAAGAAATTGAACAATTTTTAGTGATTTTATAGTTGGATTTCCTTATAAAAGTATTGAAAATTTGAATGAAATTCATAGGTTGTAACTTCGGTTAGCTATAACTTTTGATTTAAAAATAATAATAATAATAATGATTTTAAAAACATCTAGAAATGTGTTTGAAAATCTTGCTGCAGCAATTTTTTTTGTAAAATATAAATTATTTTTAAAAATAGAGCCTTTGAAATTTTAAAGAAATTTAATTAAAATTTCTTAAAATTTTAAATTTTTGTAAATTTTTATGTATGTATATTATTTATAACTGTATTTTTTATTATAGTGCATAAAAATGAAAATAAAATGTAAAAATTTAGTGATTTTTAGAAAATTTAAAAAATAGTCTCCGAACGTAGTCGGATACTAAGAAATACGTCTGGGTCACCCATTCGGTTGTAAGCTTCTGACTTTAGCAAGAGTACCAAACTAACGATTCACAGTTACGCCGTACAAGTCTTTGATGGAATCCCCATTTAAGTCACTCATTCAGCATTTTCATTTCTGTTCTCTATTGCTTTTGTGGAAGAAAGGGCCGCTGCATACCCCTTTTCTGGAGAAGATAGTTGTTTTTGCTGTTGAGATACGCTTTTTGAGCGAGACATAGAAAATAGTTTTTTTTCCAGCCATTATTTCAATTGATGTAAGTCTTCAGCAAGTTTTGAGTGTCATTGGATTGTTTTTTCTTTTATATTTTTGGTAATCACTGCCTGAGTTGGTGGGTCAAGTGAACGCATGCACCTTAGGCATTTTCGAATCACTAATCGAGATTTATTGAGAAATTCTTAGTAAGACACTTCAAGGAATGAAAGCACAATCAACCAGTAGAAGAAGACTGTGTTGACCTCTCGTGTTAAATTCCTGGGTTCGTTCTAATTGGTTGACCGAGCAAGGGTGTTTAATTGAACCATCAACCTAGCTGAGCACTTATACGACTGGGATGAAAAATAATTTCTAATTGGACTAGTCTTTAAGCGCTTTTATTCCTCTCCTTTGTTGTTTGCGATTTGAGGAAGAAAGTTTAGCTGCAAAGTCAAAATGGTTCTTTGGTTAACTTTGCGATCATTTTAATATTAATAATTCAATCAATTTTTACAAATACATGAGAACTTTAAAGGGAAAAGTCTTGCATCTTTATTTATGTGAAACATTAAAGTGAATCGTCAAAATCCGTAGAATTCTCTTAAAAAGCAAGATTTTTAAAGAAAATTTACTCTATTTTAATGTAACGCAATTATCAAACATTTCTAGAGATATTACAAGGACAAAAATATAGTTGGAAAAATATGTTAAGTAATTACAGGAAATTAAACAGTATTTCTAATGCATATTAATTACTGCAGATCCATTTTATATTATTTAATGAATGCTAGAACATTGAAAAATAAATAATAAGTTTTTCTCAAGTTTCTGTTGAAAATTTTTTTGTTGCATCAATTTGGAATCTTTCTTCATAATTGTATTTAATTATCCTGCTCTGCATTAGAAGCTTGGATTAACGTTTTAATGTATTTATTTTCAGTTTAAAGCTCTATTTTTATTTGAAACATTGAAGTTCGTCTATATCACTGTAGTGTGTAGTAAAAATATTTATAATTTAATGATAATAAAATTCAAACCATGAAAGACTCATTAGCAAATGATTGTAAAATTATCTTTCATTCTGGTAAAAAAATTGCTTCAAAGGGTATAAAATGTTATATTTATTTCTGGATCATTTGGTTCATTTACTCCTCAAACTTGTTAAATCCATGCCTGGATGCTCTACAGCGTTTTCAAAGGAATCCCAATTTGTTATTAACTTTATCCCTAATCCAGTGTCGCTTTAATGGATACAATTATATGGATAATCGTCATGTTACTAAAGTTTTTCTTTTCTAAAATGACAATGGAATAAAAAGTTAAAAAATAAAAAATTTACATTTAATTAAATCTTATTAGCGTCTATTTTTAGATGCGGAATTTAACATTAAAAAGAAAATTATTAAAACTTGTTTTATTTTTTAAAATGAAATCACATTTAAGGAACTTTATTAGATATATATTACAATGAAGTAAATTATAGAGTAATTTTTAATCATTCCGACTATCAACATTGATGTATTTATCTTTTTTTAAATACTCCCCTTAAAATGTTTAAAAAATATTTGCTTTTTAATTTAAGTAATTTCAATTTTTAACACGAAACAGATCTTTTTTTTAATTTTAATTGAGTAGCCAATATTATGTTTATAAGTAGATAGTTTTGTTGACTAATAAGGCAGCATATGTAATTTAGAAAGTACATTCAAGCTAGTATTTTAGTCATTTTAGCGTTCCATCCAATGCAGCGTTACTTCATTTAGACTCAGACATTATTTATTCTGCATCTACTTCATTTATTGCAAGGTACATAATTTGTTGAAACGAAACACCTAATGCGTAAGCATCTGGTCAATAAGCCACGACCCAACGCATTAGGTTATTCTCGTCACCACGAAATTGTGCTGGAATATATATATAGTCATCAATCGCTTTTAGTGCAGCTCTGAAGTATTATTAATCCAACCAATTCCAACCAAACCTCTTTAATCTAGTTATTGTGATGTAGTCCCTTCTATCAACCATTATAACTCTAGGAAATTATATCTAAGGGTTAAGCCTTAAGGGCTAGAGACCTAAATTTCCTAATCGGATTTTTATGGAACACCCTCTTTGGGAATAATTGGAATTGTCAAGTCGGATTTAAAAATCCTTACTTAGCAGAGTTCAAGCCTTGGAGAAAGGGAAAAAGACGTTGCTCTATCCCTTTTTCGAAACATAATTCAAATCGATTCTTTAGAAATTATGGGAACGACAAATTTTGGGTGTGAATTTTTGTGTGAAAAATTTGCTCTTCTAGAAGTGATTTAAAGCGAAGCTATTGCGAAACGATTATTTTAAACTAATTACAGAAATAAATAAACAACACAATAGGTCTTTATAACTTCATTGAATACACACTCATTTTCACTTAGATTATAAGAAAAAGATATATGTCTAAGAAAACTGATATAAATTAATTTCAAACTATTTTGGTTTGTGAAAAAATATGACGACGCTTGCGTAGTAGATTAGTCAGTGGTTTTAAGAATATTAGTCCGCAATAAAAATGCATTAAAGCATTAAAATGCATTAAAAATAAATAATAAATAAAAGAAAAAAGTTGTTAATTACATTTTATTAAAGAAAAGATACAATTAATGGAAATGGAAATAAAATAACGACTGATGCTCTTAAATATTTATATTAATATTAAATGGTTTAATCCAATGAGTTTAAATTAATGAACGTTTTTGATTATTATTAATAAAGAAATGGCAACGAATTTTTTTGGAAATATACGACGCTCTAGATTGACTATGAAAAGGCAATTATATTGGATTTAATTCAAATTTAAATTACACACTACCTTGATTAGAAAATTTTTTTTCCAACTAATTTATAAAACAAATAATTTCTACAACGAAAATTTTTTATTATTGTCTCTTATTATTGAAAAAGTTTATTTATAAACAAATATCCATACTATTATTATCGAATAGCTCGGTTGTGTAGTAATTTCTTCATATAATTTTTTTAAAAAATATAAATTCTGTATAAAAGGCGCACTTTACCTATTTCAAATGATAAAATAAAACAAATATTTTCGGTGAGTTTTTTCAGAAAACATTTTTTAGCTTCAAATGTCTTGAAAAAAGAAACTCTTTGAATAATATATTAAAAAAAACATGCATATATTTAAAAAAACCTTTATCTTACTTGGTTTTTCAGTTTGCCAATATTTGCGACCCAATATTCAATCATTTTCATCGCGCAATAGCAATGCATTACCTTACGATAGCAATGCATTAAATTCAATAATACTATACTTAGATGCTAAAGCCATAATATGACTTAAACCTCTTAAGGGTTGTATATAAACGTCTCTCTCAGCCAAAGCGCTATTTCCCCTGGACGTACAAATACGTCTTTCCGAAATAGATCTTTCTGTGCACTGCTATTCATAAATTATTTCGAAAGCAATAAAAGGGACTTGCTAGTGTTTGCGAAGGATTTATTTGTTTCAGAGAATTTGCCTATTTTTTTTTCTTTCCTCAATTCCAATACATCTCATACGCACACCTACTTGGAAAACGGGGGCATTGGGGAGCAAATTGCGCAATTTTAATCGACAGCCAAGAGATTAATTATAAATCGTACAGATTATCAAGATAAGTGTTAATTTTTGTATATAGTTTTTTATATGAGAATATCATGGGACCACTGGTAATTATTAAACTTGTTCTAAACCTTAGTATTGCTAAATTAATTATGTAATACATCGCGCAATACTGATATATTTTTAAGTGCATTATATCAGTGGAAATGTGTCTTTGATTTGTTCTTACGTCAGAATGTATTTTGTTTGTTTATTTCTGTAAATTAGTAATTTTTCTAAATAATCTTTAGTTTTCGACTTTTCAATATGCTTGCCCTAGTAGGTTATCACGTCCCCCAAGGAGGGCGCATCCCACAGTTTGAGAAACCCTGGTCCGGCCTTATTCTACCTGTCCTGGAGTTCACAACCGTTTTACTTATAACACTCTGTATGTAAAGTTGGCTAATTTTCCAGAACGCTATTTTGGTTAAAAATATTTATAAAATAATTAATGTTTTACTTACACACATCTTTAACAATATAGTGCTTTATCGAAATTCATTATGATATTGTCAACTTATTTCTTTTCTTTTGTTAGCGAATTGAGAAAATATCAGTACAAGAACATTTTTAATAATTTTTAGTTATGTTTTTATACAAACGACACGTAACGAACCTTTTAAAGAAATTTTATCTTTTTTAGTTAAATGAATTCTTCGTGATAATAGTTTCTAAGAAAATAACTAAATTGTTATAAAAAATGAAAAATTTTGTAACTATATTGAACAGCTTGTGAAATGAGATAATGATATAACTATAAGACACGATTCAAAATCGTTTGTAAATAATTATTCTGTGTATCTACAGATTTTCAGAATGACTTAAATAGATCAACCACTTGATCCTAAACATCTCTCTTCAGGCTCTCATGCGCCGTCCAAAGCAATAAAATGAAACACTTGTATAGTTTACAGAATTATTTATTGCCTGCACAAAACCTTTTTTAAAATCCATAAATTTTGCAATTGTTCAATCTTTGGACAATAACGAACAAAAACGTTTGACACACGGGAAATAAGTTTTCTGTGATTATTTTTATAAATGGTGAAGTTATTGAGTGCTTAATTAGAGTTTTGGGTAATATTTGATAAATCAAAAAAAATAAGATATTGGCAATTTATATTTTATATCACTGATTCTAAAAGACCAAGGTATGAACTTTTTTAGTACAGAGTGTCGATTTATTACAATGATAAGAAATCCGCTCAGAACGACTGAAAAATTCGCTAAAATGCATGGATATTGACACATTTTTGAAAAAGTCGTAAAAAATGCAAAATATTGTTATTCTATAAAACAAAAATTATACCGTAGCATGGCGAAAAAAAATAATTTTTCAGATTCCGTAATTATTTTTTGTCTTATTTCGGCAAGGTCAGAAGTATCGTAACTTTAAAAACGACGAAAAAGTAGAAATTCTTTCCTTCTTCTTTCCATCCGACAATGAATTGATTAATGCGCGTAACTCAGGGTTACGCTTTTTTGTTAACGCTTTCTTCAAATTTCATTCCTCATAAAATTTCCATACCGGGGGCTTTGTATGAAAATCGATTCTTAAGAATTAAACTAAAAAAAAGCTTCGGGAAATATATAGTTTCTGATTACTTCATTTATAATATAGTGAAATAATGAACAAAAAGATGTAAAAATTGACTTATTTTGCATGTTAATTTTCCATACACTAAGAGAATTTTTTGCATGAAGAAATATTTTACATTGCTGAAATTTTTTTATGCGTGAATGATAAGATAATTTATATAACGTAATATGCAAAATAATTAAATTTGAAAAGTAAAATATGATTTATATAAATAAATAGGTATGTGGTGTATTTTTATTTTCATTATATTTATGAATATAAGATAATTTATCATGATAAAAGTAAAATTCTCCGGCTTAAACTTTTATTATATCAATTATAGACATTATTTTTATTATTTCAATTTCAAACCTAAGGTGGAAAAGATAAGTAATTTTTTTTTGAAAAATTTTATATTTTCTTGAATTTTAATGATTTCTTAAAACTAACAAAGTTGAACTAAGTAGTCGTTAATTAAAATCTAAAAAAATATAATAAAATCTGTTTAAAGTTTGTGTTTGTATGCATTTCTTTAAATTTTTTTTGTTAGGTTCCTTAAAAATAATGTTTTTTTTTCTGTATTTTCTGCCTTAACCAAATGGTTCTTTTAGAGAAAACTTTACAATATTTCAATGTTTTTAGATGATGAAAGAATTGCATTTTTTAGACATTTGAGGTTTTTAAATTTTCATTTCAGTTTAGTTTACTCATTTGAAAAAAAAAATGATTACGTTTCACAAAAAAAAAAGTTTCCTGTCAACAAAAGTGTTCGATTTTCTTTTAAAGCTTGGTTATTACTATCCTGAAAAAAAAAACGTAATTTAATCGCAAGAATAATTGTTCTTCAAATTAAAATCAGAATATGAATTTTCGGATTAATTTCACTCAAAATCTAATAAATAAACTAATAATATGCAAAAAATTTCAATGTAAAAAAAATAACTGAAAAACTACTAAAAAACCAAATATTGGAATTTTAAACTATTAAGAATGTCATTTACCAATTAAATATAAAAAACGATCAATGGGCCGGCGTTGTGTTGTCATGGGTTCGAGTCCTGCAATGACTGAAGGAGAAAAGTAGAGGGAATGATTCACACTAAATCTTTTGTAGTTCAAAGTAAAGCTTAGGCGTGGTATGGAATTTTAGATAGGGCAGTGTCAGCTCAGGTGTTATCTATGTTACTGAAGCCCGTTTTAAAACTATGGGGTCCGTTCACCAATAGACCTCGTGTTCTTTCAGACAACGACGTAAATTGAAATCAAATCACGGTGATTCATGACATTTTAAAAATATGTGTTAACAGTTATTTAAACATTTTACGCTTCACTCTATGACATGCTTGTCTAAAATGCGGCTCAAACGCAAACTATGAAACTATTTCAATTCACACATTTTAATTTAAAAAAAATAGATGTATGCACAAAATATGCTGCATTAATCTTCGATTTAATTTAAGAGTTTTAAGATATTTCAAGATTTTTTTCGAAAAAGCGAAGAGTATTTCAATACATTTACTACCCCGTTTTCTTTATAAATGAATAAAATACCTTCAAATGGAATGCATTGAACATCAAAGTGACATTCAACTGAAAGAAAAATTTGGGAATGTTTCTATACTGCAGTTTAATGAAGATTACCTACACCGCGATAAAAATCCTCATCTTAATACTCATTGACAGTACTTACATTTGTGAATAGTTATTTTCCAAGAATGAAGCATACAAAAATCCAAAATTGGACAAATATCACTGACAAACATCTTGAAGAATTGTAACTTCGTCTATGGAACCCGATATCGATTTGCTTGTGTTCAACACAAACGCAAATACATTCATCTCATTAACATAATTTGTTTCCATCTTTATGAAATCTAAACTAAATGAATCAAAATTTTTAAAATTTAAAATAAATGTGTATCTATTCATGTCTAATTCAAATTTAAGAAAACTATAAAAACAATAAGTTAATTTACTTTGATAAAACTATATACTTAATTTTTATTTCAATTTGTTAAATAAATATTGTATATGCGGCCCATAAAAAAAATTATTTTTGCAATGCGGCCCACAAGCGGTCGTAGTTTAGAAACCCATGCTCTATATAACGTTTGATTTTTATTAACAAACAGGGAATTTTTTTTTTGAGAAAAAATGCAACGTAAGGCAATATGTATATTGAATTCATCCATTGATTGCTCTATAAAAAGTAAATAAATGTATTTCCTGACATTATATAAAAGTATAATGATAGAGTTATAAAGGAGTTTTCATTAAATAAAAAATATATAAATTTGAAATTGTTTGGAAATTTGTTTCTTAATAATTATTTAGATATTTATAAGAATATACATTAATTCAATACATATTGCTGTAATTTAAATGTATATTAAATTTATTAAAAGTCTCCATATATATTAAATTTTTCACATTACAGTTTAATTAGTACGCCAAGAGACCATACAAATATCTGAATACATCTTCAGAAAACAAATAAATACCATTTATAAAACTTTTTAACAAATCTTTTAATTTTCAGAAGTAAGAAGAGTGATAAATCTGAACACTTGGCAAATGTTCAATTTCGATATATAGAGAATAACACTTAAAGTAATAGCTTCAATAAAAAAAAAAGATTTTTGAAGTCTTTATTGTTTTAAGAATGAAAAAAAATGATTACAGAAAAAAATCTAGTACAAAGCTGTTTTCAATGAACTGTGAGGATGTTACGCATTTTTGTAAAAAAAAGAATTTTTTTATATCTAAAAGTTTTCCCATTACTTATTTTAAATAATAAAATAAATCAATTTATTTTATATCTTTTACTTTCTTCTCACACAAAACTTTTTTATATCATTTCAAAAAGTAACTTAAAGTTAGAAATAAATTTATAATGTACTTTGTATTTTAATGAAAGAGGAAAACTGTACTTGCTCTATGAATATGTAATCTCATTTAAATCCTTTTAAGGTATCCGAACACGTTCGGAGTACTTTTTAACAAAAAAGCATACTAAAACATTATAAATGCTCTTTTAGGACTCAATACCAATAAATATTACTATTTAACTATCAAAATTTAAAATAAATTACCTGAATTTTACAAAAATCACAATTTATAAGTGCAATTTTAGCAATATTTTTGAAAAACTTCAAAGCCGTTAGAGAAAAAAGTAATAAACATATATTAGTAAAAGTATTACTAAACCAAATTAGATGCATTTATCTAGAAGTTGTACTAAAATTTAAATTTTTTATTAAAATTTGAGCATTTTAGAGCTGATTGAGTAAACATTATAATAAATGTTACATTTTTATGAGACCATTATTTAAATAACAAGCCATAACTCAAAAAGTGTTCATACAATAAAAAATATTTTAGTACATTCTCAAGAAAATAACATAAATATCAGGTTCAAAAAGTTTTATAGAAATATATTCGTAATATTTTTTTGAGTTATCAGACTCACCATGATAGGTTTTGAGTAATTTAAATGTTCACTTCTGGTAGATCAAAATCCCACTTCCGGTTTTTCTAACTTTATAAAATTGATTGTAACTTGGCCTCTAGGTAGTGTAGAAACAAAATAAAGTATGTTTTTTAAAGTTAAAAGATAGCTCTATTCAATAAAATAAAAAACAAAAATATCTGTCTTTACTGAATTTGGTCATTTTCAACGTGTTCGGATACCTTAATGAAATTAAATCAAGGAATAGATTCCAAAGTATTTAACGTGGTGGACGTCGTGCACTCGATGCAAAAGTTAATGGTGCCGCGGAATCATGGATTTCTCTTTTTTTAATAAAATCGTAAAAATCGTATTTGTATTCAGTAAAAATCGCAATTCCAGTGATTAGTTTAATTAAGAGAACGTATACTTATTCACTTTTAAGGACTTTTCAATTTTTGAAAGTGTTGTTTGTATTTTTTACAGAAGAG
This sequence comes from Trichonephila clavata, assembly GCA_019973975.1. Taxonomy (NCBI): domain Eukaryota; kingdom Metazoa; phylum Arthropoda; class Arachnida; order Araneae; family Nephilidae; genus Trichonephila; species Trichonephila clavata. Next base: position 25,213 of record BMAO01032678.1, on the reverse strand, counting down.
AAAGGTCTAACCTTTTTTTTTTAATTCTTAGGAAGGAAACCAGTTTCTAATAATTTTAAATTAAATTTATTTTTTATAAAACAATATATATGACTCTTCTTCTCTTAAAAGAAAATTAAAATTTAATTTCTAATACTTTTCACCCTGATAGTACTTTTTATTTAGTTTAATTATATTCAGATATACAAGGGAAGATCAAATGAAAAGGTACGAAACGACACGGTGGGTACAAATATAGACTTTATTCAAAATATACACCATAGGCCTGAGCACTACGATCCACTGATGAACAAGCGCAGGATTCCTTGTTCCAGAATTCCTGTGCTGTGACGAGACCCAGTCCTTCACAGTGTCCTTGAGTACGTCGTCCGAGTTGAAGCGCTTTCCTTTCAGGTGTTTCTTCAGTAGACCAAACACATGGAAATCGCAGGGTGACATGTCCGGACTGTAGGACGGATGGTCCAACGTCCCCCATTGGAACTTGTCCAGTTCCATTTGTGTGACTCTGGAGACGTGTGGACGCGCGTTATCATGGAGCAGAACCACACCCTCTGTGAGCAGCCCCGTCTTTTGTTTTGATGGACCTGCGTAGGCGTCGGAGTGTCTCACAGTACACATCGGAGTTAATGCTTTTCTGTGCTCGAGTAATTCTGTGCTCGCATCATTTGGACGCCGCTTTTTATAAGAGCCTTTGCTCTCTCCTGCGCATGCGGGCACCCGCGCATGATCCGATCCCAGTCAGAGTCTCCAATGGCATACCGAGATGTCTCGCTACATTCTCCCTTGGCGGAATATGCAAATATTTAACTGTTTCATTTTTATGTCGTTTCGTACCTTTTCATTTGATCACCCCTTGTATTTCAAAAAGTCAATGATAATTTTTAAAAAAAATTCTTGAGCAAGCATATTTATTATATTGATTTATAAAAGAACAATATTTTGAAACATTACAATAAGTACAGTTCTGAAATTCTGGATGTCACAGCCAGACATCAAAAATTTTCTGTGTTATAAATAACAGTATATATTGTTCTCTTACTCCACTAACTGTTTCAAAAAGTATTTCACCAATTCAACAAACAATAACATTTCTACTTTCAACAACAAAAGCATGAAAATTTCAAACTTAAAAATGATTCATGTTTTTTTTCTCTCTTTTTTCTTTTCAATTAATCGTAAGTCAAATGTAAAAATATTTTTCTAAATATAAACGCATTTTATATCCATATATCTCTCTTATCCCTTTTAAACATAAGAAAATGTCCTTCCATAATATACAAGTTTTTTCATACACAAAGCAGTCAGGGAAAAATTTATTCTAGAATAAACGTCTTAAAGTGTATTTTTCTGTATATAGCTTTTGCACTTTGAGTGCAATAAATGTCCATTTGGAATAAACAATAGTATTTTATTGACTATAAATATCCCTTTTTCAATCTTGTAAAGTGTTTTAAAGTACTTCGATGACAATTACAATGTGAGACGATGACTTTTTTTGAATTATACTTGCATCAGAGGTGCATACACTTCCCCAAAGAAGTAGAGCGAAATGAATAATTATTTAGCCTACGTTAGCGCAAAAGGCTTTAAGCCATTTTATGATTTGATTTATACTTTATCATATGTTTCTAGAATCCTTTTTACTTTCTTAGTATATTTCGATAATGACATAGTATTTTGAACTAAATGTTATTGTAAAATATATCCAATAACACACATACACACACAAAAAAACTGTAAAATTAATAAAAATATTCTACAATAAGAAATGAATCTTTTGTGACGTCAGATACACATTCAGTTATGGTTGTTAGTATATGTGGTTTCCATAATATCAGCTGATTTTCTTTAGTAATTTATGTGGAGAAAATATAAGTATAAGAAAAACGCCCTTGTAGGACGTTATACACTGGTGTGGAAAAATTAAGGACGAAGTCGAAAAATTAGCATATCAGCTGAACGAAGAGGCAGAGCGGACAGAAAGACCAATCAGGAGATTAAGTGAGGTGATGTACGGTAGCACATGAGCAGATATGCAGGTAGACGTAATGGGGGAGTGTCTGAGTAGTAAAGCATGTTGTCGGTGTAAGATTAGTATTTCTGGCAAAGAGATTGCACACCGTATAGCAGTTAAAATCACACCGAGTTGCTGCCTCAGCGAGAAATGGCGAATGATCAATCTGTTAGACGACATCTGGATGCTTTTACCCGAGGTCGAATCATTGGGAAGTTGGAGGAAGGTCGCAGTGTGACAAGTGTGGCTGCAGAGTTCGGAATTGCTCACAGCATCGTTTCACGACTTTGGAGACAATTTCAAACTACAGGAACAGCTATCCGGGGGTTCAGTAGTGGTCGTCCACGAGGAACCACACCCGCAGATGACCGGTATATTGCCTTACAGGCCAGAAGAAACAGGCGGCAGACAGTGGGAGAAATCGCTAGACACACGACACAGGCGACTGGACGACCGATATCGCGTTTTACCGTGGCCAGAAGACTGCACGGTGGTGGTCTGTTTGCACGCCGCCCTGTACGGTGAGTACCTCTAACGCCTGTCCATCGGAGAAGGCGTTCTCTGTGGTGCCGGGAATACCGGAATTGGAGAGACAATGAATGGGGACGAGTACTCCTTACAGATGAGAGCAGATTCAGTCTGAGTAGCGATTCTCATCGCATACTCATCTGGAGAGAGCGGGGAAGCCGCAATCATCCCTCGAACATCATTGAAAGGGACAGGTATGGAGGTGGCGGTGTTCTCGTTTGGGGAGGCATCATGCTTGGTAGTCGTACAGACCTTCACATCTTCGACGCAGGTTCAGTCAACGGGACCCGTTATTGTAACGAGATTCTTCTTCCATATGTGCGTCTTTTTAGAGGCGCTATGGGTCCGCAGTTCCTTTTCATGGACGACAATGCACCATGTTATCGCACAGTAGCTGCCGAACAGCTCTTAGAGAGTGAGGATATTGAACGTATGGATTGGCCGGCACGATCTCCGGATCTCAATCCCATCGAGCATGTATGGGATTTTCTAGGCAGACGCTTGGCAGCTCCTACCTTACCACCAGCAACGATTCCGGAGCTTCGATTGGCGCTGCAAGACGAATGGGCAGCAATGCCTCAACAACTCATTGACACCCTCATTCTCAGCATGGGCAGAAGCTGTGAAACCTGCCTAGCAGTCAGGGGAGATCATATCCCCTACTAAAGACCGCATATTTCTTGCTGGACACCCAACACAAGGATGTTTCGGCCTTCAGTCGCATTGCGCTCCATGCTACTTTTTCAATAAAGCTTCTTTTTATCCCTCTGATTTCTCTTTTAGTAAGTGTTGCTTACATTACTCATGTCCTTACGTATTGGGGATCTTACGGTATTAAATGTGTTGATTTGGAATGCTTTTGTACAAAGTTATATTGAAAAAACCGTCTCGTCCTTAATTTTTGCACACCAGTGTATAAGGCTAGTAAGGATGATTTATATAAGACGTAATTTAATTTTGCATTAATTTTTTTTGGATAAAAGAGATATTCAATTCTTAAGAGGGTTGGCACATTAGGTCTTTGTACTGGATTGACCGACAGCTTAGGATCGATCCTAATGGCACAAACATTTTTTTTTATTATTGAATAGATATTTCAACAGATGATGAGAAGCGTTGTGAAAGATAAATTTCAACTAGGACTACTGTAATGATTGAGAAGATACGAAATTCATTTGCAAGCAGTTGCAGTGCGTCACTAAGAATAATGGAAAACTCTGTAAATACCTATAAAAAACAAATAAAAAACCCGTTTCGAACCATCCTGCATAAAGATTTGGACATAACAAAAGTATGTGCTAAATTTGTTCCTCACTCTTTAACCCAAGACCAAAAAGCAATGAAAAGTGTACTTTGCATAAATATCCTTTCAGCCGCTCTAAACGCAATCCAAACTTCTTAAAGTCAATTGATACAGGGGATAAAAACAAGTATTTCCAATATGATCCTAAAACAAAGCGAAAAAACACGAAATGGAAATCACAAAATCCATCGCAAGCCAAAAATATAAGAACAGTTCTGTCCAAATCCGAAACAATGTTCATCACATTCTTCGAAAGTAAGGGTATTATTGACAAATAATTTGTTCCAACTAGACATACACTTACACAGGTCAGTATTACTTAGCTGTTTTAAAGCGTTGGATGGCCAGCATTCGTCCAGAATATCGTATTGAAAGCAGTTGGTATTTGTTACATGACAATGCAACAAGTCACACTTTGCTTGTTGTTCTTCGATTTTTGAGAAAAAAAATGTCTCCGTGTTAAACCATCCACATTATTCACCTGATTTAGTAGCCTGTAACTACTCCTTAATCCCAAACCTTAAAATGGTTAAAAAAGTGCTATTTTGAGGATATTCTGATTATACAAAAAGCTTTGACAGATGCTTTGCAGGCCATATCCCAAAGAGATCTACAACCGGCGTTCGATTCATTAATAGATCGTTCTAACAAGTGCATTGAAGCCCGGAGGGTCCTGTTTTGAATAAAAAACCAAAACTAGACTTAATTCCTTTTTTCCATTTTTTTTTTTTTTTTTTACGCACTCAATCTTAAACTCTATTTGATGCAGTAAATATATACTTGCTAGAAATGTTTAAAGTGAACTTAAGATAGAAATAAATAAATAACTTTTTCTAGAAAATCAAAGAAGTGTCAATTTATAGATTTTAAAATACATTCAGTATATATATATATATATATATATATATATATATATATATATATATATATATAATGAAAATACTAAAAAGATTAATTGAACAAAGCAGTGACAATATTTTGAATCACGCTAACCTGTTACCTTAAAAAGTTAAAAAAAAGAATAAAAAAAATTATTTTAATGAACAGTTTACTGAGTAACTTAGTTCTTTGTTCCGAAAAAGACGTTCATTTCTAAGGAGATTTTTTTCGTTTGTCCATTAATCATGAATGTATTTAGTCTATTTTTTCTTCACGTTGATTTTAGCATTGCTGCGCTCTGATTTTCCACATTTGTTTCTATAGTTAAAAATAGATCCGTCTTAAAAGAGGAACAAAGCATTTTTTTGTAGATCATTAACTTTTTATGTAGAAAAGAAACTTTTTTAGTTTTTTTCTTTGATGAGTTCCAATTTTTTTTTTGTTCAGGACTTCTTGTTTCAAATTTTTATGTTTGGGATTTCCTGTCTTTTGTAACTATAAATTCGGATTTAAGGAGAAATGAAAGCTTTTTTTTTAAATGTTGAAAAGAGATATTACTTTACATGAATTGTGTGATCTCTAATTTGTTTTGAATTAAGACTGCTATATTTAGAACTTCACAAAAAACTCGTAAATTAAATTTTTTAAAAACATTTATTAAAATTTTAAAAAAAAATCTGAAAGTTTCTTTATTGTTTCTCTTTATTTGCTTACTTTTTAAATGAGAAACCAATTCCGTTAATTGAAGAATATATTTTTATTAAAATGATGATATGTATAACAGTGATAAATATATTATATTGTTTTACTTGAGTGAGTGAATATTAACGTCCCACTGTTCAGCTACACGAGGGCCTTTGGGGACGGTCCATGTAATTTTGAAAAATGGTTAAGTGACGTGAACGACACCTGAGCTGGCACCCTCCTCTCCTAACTACCACAAGACACCAATGGGAGGACATTTGAGCTCTCGACATATTTTGCGTGCATCCATCCCTTACACGGCGGGTCTTCAGTGGTACTGGGATCGAACTCATGACATGATAGTCACGATCCGATGCCTAGACCACTTGGCTACCACGGTAGTACTTGGTTTTACTTAAATTTACAGTTTGAAAGATTTTTGCTGTGTGTTTAAAATTTATACCTGTTTATTTAAAACAAATTCTTTTAAGAAAATGTTTCAAAATGAAGGCAAAAAACTGTTTTATATTGGAGAGAGTTCAAACTATAATATATTTATAATTAAAAAATACTTTTATTTACACTCATGTCCATAAATTAAGGATAATGAAGTTTAGGCAAAAGAAAGAGACAAAAGCAAAACAAATTTGACTTATTTGTAAAGTCTATTTATTAAACAAAGGTAAAGTGCAAAAAAGATGCTATATGTTTGACATAATTAATAAAAATTGCGATTTTTACTCCATGGAGCAAATTTTAAAAAAAAACCTATTTACAAAAAATAGTATAACATGGTTAGTATGATGGTTAATACGGCGTATGTCTCCCGGACGATGCAATACAACGCCTACGCATGCTGAATATCAAAATATCAATCTGATCTTGGGGAATATTACACCACTCATCAAGCAATGATTTCGAAGTTCCGGTAGACAGGTGGGAGGAGGATAACGGGCTGAAATTCGTTGGCCAAGAATAGTCCACACATGCTCTATTGGATTCAAGTCCGGTGAGTATGCTGGTCAATCCATACGGGTGATATCCTCCGATTGAAGGCATTCGTCTACAATGTTTGCACGGTGAGGACGGGCGTTGTCATCCATAAACAGAAATTCAGCACCCATGGCGCTCCGAAACAAACGTACATGTTGTCCCAGAATGACATCCCGATAGATGTGGCCTGTCTCTGAAAATGCATTTCTCTGAAATACACTCTGAAAATGCATTTCAGTTCTGAAACCAAGAATAATTCCTTCCCAAGCGAGCCATCCTGCACCACCGTAACGGTGTCGTTCTATGTTGTTTTCTTGGTGGTAACGGGTACCTGGTGCTCTCCATATGTAAAAGTCCGGTGAGAATCAGACTGCAATATAAACCTGGACTCGCCGGAAAACATCACACAAGACCATAGTTGCGGTGTCCACAATGCATGTCTCTACTCCAGGTTAATCGCAGGTGACAGTGAGTTGCGGTAAGGGGAACACATCTGACATTCCTAGGAGCATATAGACCAATGTGCCCTAAGCGTCTGTACACGGTCTGCCTTGAAACTGTCATACCAGTAGCTGAAGAGAGCTGACGAGACAGGTCTGATGCTGTGCTCCGTCTGTTTCTTTTCGCAGTAACTGCCAAATACCGGTCCTCATTAGGCGTTGTAACTCTGGGGTGACCTGTGCTGTAACATCTAGTCACATTACCATCATCTTGGAATCGTTGCCAAAGCCTGGAAATGACACTCTGGGCGATTTCAAGTTCCTCGGACACTTCCAGCTACTTTCCAGTCATCCGATAATTCTATCTCGTAAAAAATTATCTAAATGCTTCCTTTGTGCCATAACTATGTGGTTATTGCACAGAAATTCTTTTAAAGCACTTGTGAACAATTTTACTTCTTTGCCACCATTCCTTATATACCCCTCTCTTATACTCTCGTCATTGTGACGTAATATCCGCGCCATCTGGTGGTTTCCTGTAATTTGCACATTCTTCTTCAAGATGTGTGTGATAATTCTACAGGTGAAATTTTTTATTTTAGAGTTCAATTTCTGAGTGATTCTGAATTATCCTTAATTTATGGACGTGAGTGTAGTTTAAAATCTGCATGATAAGTTATCCGAATGATTTTTAAACAATTACGAAATAGATTAGGAGTTTTTGTCTTTCAACCTAATAAGAAGTTCAGACTTTTCTACATTCGAATCATTTCTTTAAACAACTTTTGATTTTCGATTATTTTACATTGTTAATCCCTCTATGTCTATATATATTACTGAATAATCCAGCGTATAACGCACACCTTTAACACAAAAAAATAAGATCGAAATATACGGGTGCGTGTTAATGTACGGGTATACACCCGTACATTAACACGCTCCCGTATAAAAATGTAGTTTTAAAAATAAAGAAAAAATTTAAGGTATAAAAATTTGATTTTTACATATGCATATGACAATCAAGTCTTGAAAATTAATATATTTATCGAATTTCCATTCAAATCCAAGAACTTTTCAGAAACTGTATACAAAAATTGAATTTTGATGCAAATGATTCTTATGAAGATGAGCAATTAATGTGAGTTAATACCAAAATTCACTTGCGGGTCAGATGTATAAATAATATACTTTTTTGGTGAATAATTTTATAAACAGTTTTATTTGTTTTTGCTTTGAAAGGCAATTTCTTAAAAGTCATTGAATGAATTTCAACAAATACCATGTTTTAAGAAAAGGCCTGCATTACTGAAATTTTGAAAAAAGGAAAATTCATGCCTTGATAAAATTTGTTAATTATAATATACAAAAAGATTTTGAAATTAAAATAAATCCATGGTTGCATATGTTACTTAAAATACACTATGGTTCATAAATTAAGTATAATTCAGTCACACGGAAATCGAAATTTTAATATATATACAAATATATGACCCGTAAAATGATTACACACTATTTAAAGAATCATATACAAATTGCAGGAAGCCATCATATGACACCGATAGTACGTCATCATGACAAGAGTATAAAGGGGTAAGTATAAGGAATACCGGAAAAGAAGTAAAATTGTTTGCAATCGCTTTATAGGCCTTTCAGGGCAATAACCGCATAGGACGCATTTGGGTGCTTTATTACGTGGTAGAATTATTTGCCCTCTGGAAGGTGGGCGTACATAGCTGGAAGTATCCGAGATACTTGGAATCACCCAGAGTGTCATCTCCAGACTTTAGCAACGATTCCAAGATGATGGTAATGTGAGTAGGCATTACAATACAGGTCACCCTCCAGTTACAAGCCGAGTAAGGATCAGTATTTAGCAGTTACTGCCAAAAGAAACAGCCGAAACGCAGCATCACACCTGTCTCGTCAGCTCTCTTCGGCCACTGGTACGACAGTTTCAAGACTGACCACGTACAGATGCTTAAAACAGATTGGTGTACATGCTCGTAGCCCTTTCAGATGTGTTCCACTTACTTCAACTCACTATCGCCTGTGGTTAACATGGATTAGGGAGCATGCATTGTAGCAACCGCAACAGTGTTCTTGCGTGATGTTTTACCACGAATCCAGGTTTAGCCTTCAGTCTTATTCTCACCAGACTTTCATAAGGAGAGCGCAAGGTATCCATTACCTCCAAGAGAACATCATTGAACGACACCGTTTGGGTGGTGCAGGATTTTTCGTTTTGATGGGGGGATTATTATGGGTTCCAGAACTGAACTGCATGTTCAATTTGGAACCATGACAGGCCAAATCTATCTGGATGTCATTCTGGAACAACATGTACGTTTGTTTCTGGGTGCCAATGGCACAGAATCTATGTTTCTGGATGACTACTCCCGTCCTCACCCTGCAAACATTATAAACGGATGCCTTCAGTCGAAGTATATCTCTCGTATGGATTGGCCAGCATACTCAACGGACATGAATCCAATAAATCATGTGTGGGATATGCTTGGCCGACGAATTGCAGCCCGTCAACCCTCTCCCACCTGTCTACCGGAACTTCGGAGGGCATTGCTTGATGAGTGGTGTAATATTCCCCAAGATCAGATTGATAATTTGATATTTAGCATGCGTAGGCGTTGTAAGGCCTGTATTGCATCGTCCGGGAGACATACGCAGTATTAACCATCATACTAACCATGTTATACTGTTTTTAGGTTCTTTTTTGAAATTTGCTTCAGGAAGGAAAAATTGCAATTTTTATTAACGATAACAAATATATAGCATCAAGTTTTTTTATTATCATTTATTTAATAAAAATGCGTTACAAATAAGTCACATTTGTTTTGTTTCTGACTCTTTCTTTGCCTGAAATTGCATTAGCCTGAATTTACGGACATGATTGTATTTGATCTGCCCTTGTAACCTTGGATTTTAATTAATCAACTAATTTTTTTTATAAAAAAATGGAATAACAAACTTTTATACAAACATTGAAAAACGCATTAAATGAGAAGTTTTACATTTCATAAAAATTTAATGCTTACTAATTTTTAAGTGTTTATTTACATTTTATTCTCTTAAAAATTTATTTAAAAAATAATGTTATACAAATATTTTTCCTTGTTTAAAAATTAAAGTTCTGCATATAATTCATACTGTATGCATTTACGCACACACGCGCATACACACACACACACACACACACACACACAAGCACGCGCGCGAGCATTTTGAGCAATTTAAATAGGATATGCTGTTTCTTCTGGTGTTTTACTACTTTCATATCATGTACTCTTGCATTATTTTGTTTTCGATTTTATTTGTATTATACAAATTTCCTTGTTTTCTTGCATCTTACATTGCACTTAATTTGAAATTGAACGATGAATAAACTAAAGGAAAATGTCTGCGAAAGAACTTTAAATGTTATTCCTGAGTATTCACAAGATCGTAAGAAATATCAGTGAGACTCATGGATAAGAAGCATTGTTTATGTCTTTTTAGGAAGATCAGAAACATCCGGAAATTTTTTTTTAGTTTTATTTTTTTGTCTGCGGGCTGTTTTAGAAGAAGGGGGAAACAAAAAAAATTAAAAACTGTTGGGTATTTAATATTTTATATCATGGGACTTTTTTTATTCATGTTTATTTAAATTTTTAAAAAAAAAGGTTTCTTTCATCTTCCAAATAAGCTTGAAAGAAAAAGCTTAGAACAAAAGAATTTACTACTGTAACAGGAAATGACATTCAATCAATTCAATCATTCAATCATTCATCAATTTGATTCCATTATGTTGAGACTAGAAGAAAAAAAAGCGATACCGAAATTGTATAGCAATACAAATTTGTCCCTGCATCGTATAAAATGTATTTATGAAGACAATTCGAAAGTATATGGCCAATTTAAAACAAAAATAAAAAAAATAAAACCATTTTTAAATTTTTTTTCTTTTTTAATACATTTCCTCCATATGTAAAGTACTAATGGGGGATGATTTTCCTTAAGAAAGGTAGAAACTCCTTAAATATCTTTGTTTTGGTATCTAGTGTGTTCAAAAGTTTTCTCTAATAAATCCATTGCCTTAGGAAGTATGGTAGGAGAACATACATTCCGTACTCTTTCAAAAACTGAGATATTTCTTACTTTTTAAATTTTAATTTTTCATGCTTCTATAAGAAATTATTCAAGTTTTTATCGTCGCAAAACTATTAAATATTTTAATAAAATGTGATTAGTTGTTCGTTTGGATTCAATAAATATGAAAAGTGATATTCGTTCTATGAAATAAAAAAAAGAAAAAGAAAATTAGTAAATTAGATTATTTATCCTATCCTTATTTATCCTTTATAAAGCCTTAACGAAACTATGTGTAAGACAAGACAGATTATAGAGAATAGGAAAGGCTTTTTGCTTAAATTAACATCTTTAAAGTACATTTTTATGCAAAGCTTGGTAATGAACAAAAAAAAAAACACCTTAGGTATGCAAAAACTAATTTAATTATGTTATTTATAGCTTTATTTTAGAGAGTTAATTAGTAGATTTATCTTCAGAAGGTAAAATTCTGAAGAAAATGTAGTGCATATTTTTAAAATAATAAAGTTCGTGTATAGTTAAATGAAATTATACTGAAGGTTTTTTTTATTATTTCAGAATTGTTTTTGTAAGGAGGAAGATCTTCTCGTATGGATGAAATACACAGTGCGTCAAAAAAGTTTTAAGACCGGGTCTTAAAAAGAAATGAAAATAAGATATCAATTCCAGTTTTGGATTTTTTTCAAAATAGGATCCTTCGGTTTCAATGCTCTTGTTACGGCAATTTATTAATGAATCGAACGTGTGTTGTAAATCACTTTGTGGAAAGGCTCAAAAGCATGCATCGAAGCTAATTGGTCAAACTACTTGCCTGCATGGTCGAAATATCCTTAAATAATACATTTTGAACTTTATTTTAAGAATTGGAAATACGGAGTATTCACAGGGTACTAAATCAGGAGAATACAGTGGATGGTTCAACATACAAATATTATTTTTTTGCCAAAAATTGTGTGGCGATCAATAAGGGAGGTGTAACTGGGTGCATTATAGTGCAATAAACACAAACTGCTTTCTGTCCAATATTCTGGACGAATGCGACGAATTTTGGCAACCAAACGCTTTAATACAGCTAAGTAGACATGTAATTGTTTGTCCAATTGGAACCAATTCTTTGTGGATAATATCTATACAATCGAAGAATGTAATGATCATTGTTTTGTGATTTTGAATAGAACTTTCCTTGATTTTTTGGCTTGTGGTGATTTGTGTGACTTCCATTACGTACTTTGTGTCAGCAGACAATGGACGTTACAGCACATGCGCATTTGCAATCTTGGTGACATTAGAACCTGAGCTTTGAGACGAGTCTTAAAACTTATTTGACGCACTGTGTATATACCTTTTATGATTTCTTATAAGACTTTATATTTTGTATATAGTTTGTGATTACACTAATATTTTAGGTAAGTCTGTTTTCTAGTTCTTTTTAAGATTATTAGTATGTATTTCTCCTCTTCGTTAAAAATTCTGAATGATATTTGCTTCATTTTTAACAATATGTTATTAATAAAAGAATGGGAAATATTTATTAAGCTTGCTCCGAAGATATTTTCTCATTAATAAACTACTTATTAGTCGAGAAACTCAAAGTAACTACCACGAGTGTTGAACTTAAATTAAAAGTTGATTTATATTAAGCTTTATTTTCAGCTATCCATGACTTAAAGTACTACTAAGAGAACCATAATTCCAAGAAATATGATAGTCATATTAATAAATTAAGCTAGCTTTAAATGCTATAAAATTAGAACATTCAGTTGAAATGAAAACTTATGAATTAATTAGAAATTTATCATGCATTAAAATTTATAGTTTTATGATAAGAACTGATAAGGAGAAAAGGAATAACATCTAATAAGTTTTATTTTTAGTCTTTGTAGAGCACTCCAATCTATCAATGCATACATGAATACTATAAATAATATATAATAAAAAAAGATAATATTTATTAAGTAGTTAATCAAATAGTGATTGACGCTAAATAATGGAAATGACATAATGCCTTATTACGTGTTTTGGATAAAGGAATTCAGGGGAATTTTTAATTACCATATTTTTTAAAGAACTGTAAGAAAGAGAAATATAAATTTATATATATATATATATATATATATATAATGCATATATTTATATCAGTGTAAATATTTAATTACAGTAGCTAAGAAAATAATGCATCGTGTCGTTAAAGTTTTTAAAACTTTCAAATTTGTACAATACGTATGAAAATTTTTAAGAAAACTCCCATGCGATTTTGGAATTTTTCTATTTATTCACTTTCATACATTTTCCAATATTGAGTTCAGTCTGAGAACTATGAAACCTATTTCAATAGATTTAAATTATCTTTTCATAGTATTCGATGAAAAAAATATTTTGAAGTATATATAGAGAGAAAAAAATTCAATATAGCGAGAAAAGGATTTCACAATATATAAGTATTTGTTATATAATATAGAAAATATATTTGATTCTAGGAATTTGAAGAACCATTTACTTAAAATGAAAAAAATAAAGATTTGTTGTTTTGCGACGTATTGAATTATACACTGTATATTTGTACATACATTTTGTATCCTGGAAAATATTCTGAATTAAAACATTTTAGTGATGCATATTTCATAATTCATGTTATATTCAAATACTAAGGGAACTATTAGATATTAATATTTGTGAATTGACCATCTGGAATTGACGAGTGGGGTATCTAGTTAGTGTCTCATGCGCACAATATATGTATTTTATAACAAATGAATATTTAAATCTCAGCTAAGTTTAATACTTAACAGTATTTATCTTCCCACAGAATTTTTTTTTGATTGAATTTAAATGTGTATGTTCAGTTCGTAGAGTTAATATAATTAATTTTCTTATTTGTTAACACTTACTTGAGAAAAGCATATGACTCAGAAGAAACTATTATTATTTTTCAAAATACATCCTTCAACAACAATGACCAACTGTTTAATGTAATATTATGAATTGCCGCTAAAAGCTTTTGAACAAATTTTTAGAAAATACAGAATATTTTTAAAATTTTTTCTCAAGTTGAAATAAGTTGCTTTTTATTTGAATTATACTAAGAACCTTTTTTTTCATAATATACGTAATTAATATTGATACTTTAACATATTTTTGTATTACTAAGCAATTTTTATATGTTGTCTTTATATTTTGCTTGCAATTTCTTATGCTGTCTTCATAAATTATTTACGCATTGTGCAAAATATTTAATTGTATAACTTGTAAAATGGAAAAATAACCACCATACTACAAGGACTTTGTTAATTCAAGAGTGTTTCTTCTCTTCAAAATATGAACTAAAATAATGAAACTAAAATAATACTTATGAATATAAAGTATAAATTAATGCTACATGCAGAATCAAAAAATCAATCTATTAGATTTTTAGTTGCTCACATTTGGAAGTATCCCTGCTGATATTTGTCATATATCCGTTGTCATTGAATATTTAAAAATCTTAGACTGGTGTCTTGCTAACCGAATACTTAGCGAGCAGTATCATTTCTAGTAACACTTGTGAAAGCAGAAACCTTTTATCACACACACACACACACACAGATACTCACTCTCTTTCTGATAGATAAATCAAAAATGGGAATATGAAATAGTAGAAAAGGTTTCTGTCAGTATAGAGTTATGGTAACAAATCTCTGAATGAGCAGCCACACCTTGCATTGAAACGATTTTAGATTTCATCTTGAATTCACGATTCACGATCTTTAATGTTACCAATCGGGAATAACGGAACTGGTTAACTGCAATTTATATAACTAATACGCGTTATCGTACCTGATCGTAGACCATAGGCAGTAATTTCTTCGAAAAAGTAGGAGCTAAGGAAGAAGATGCATGTTATATCCCGCACCATACAGAAGCTTTTGAGTCCTATAACTGATGTACCATCAGTTTGTACACAGTTTGAATTAATATTATCAATTTAATGTACACAGTGTGTATTCATGTCAGCAAGAAATGTGTTTCGTTTGTCTATATCATGCGTACATGTCTGATGTCGACAGAATCCTTTGAGTCAGACCAATAACAAAATCCAGTCGCACTCGTAGAAAAAAACTCAGAAATTTCTTGACTATATAACTCAACACATACAGCATGCATATAGCATACATCGTACGCTTTTTTTCCTGCTATAATTCTGAAATAGTTTTAACATGAACATTAGGGCATTTTTAATACGAAAATGACTTTATCCTCAACTAAACTAATATCGCAATTATCCGTAGCACATTGGACTAGCCTCACGTGTCTGTAGTCAAGGGTTTTAAGTCACCCTTAAGGGCATTTGTTTTGGGAGTCATTTTTTTTAGACTCTAGGTAGACTCCTTGTGTGCCAACAAGTATAACACAAGGCTTACAAACGTAAGTCAATACTCAATCAATAGTGGTAGGAAATTTTCAGTACAGGGATACAAGCACAAATGTGAATCAAAAGGTAAAAGAAACAAAAATGGATGCATATACAATAAACACAGAACAAAATACAAGATTGCTCGCATGAAAAAACGGAGACGTTCAGTATAATTAAAATTATACAATGAATAAATGAATTTTGAAATATGATGACTTTCTCAAAATTGATTACTTAAGTAAAGAAGTCTTAATATTTTAGAAACAAATGTATTCAAACATATTCCTGAACCTTTTCATTTTATTTTTTGTCATACATTTTATAAAAAAATATTCTTTTTTCCTACTTCAATTTGAACAACCACATTTTGAAGTCTATAATCTTTTTGAAAAAAGAACAAGGGAGTTTTTAGGATACTAGGTGATCAAAATAACTACACATAGAAAAGTTTATTTATTGATTTAACCAGATCAATTTTCAGAACTAAAATAAGTCAGCTTATTTTTAATGAAAAATTCTAAGCAAAGGCATTTTAAATATTTCCACAATAAACTTTTTTTAATAATTTTTCATCTCACACGTCTAATTTCTAAGTATATGTTATGCAATTAAATTACATTTTGATGTATTTACATATTTAAACTTTCAAGTAATACACTTAGAAATCTTATTATTATGATAATAAAAGATTCCAATAAAAAATATGTCTGCGTATAATATTTTCAAAGAGAAATAAAAGCTGTTTTAAAAGGAAACATGTAGTTTTGTTAAAAAAGGAGAAAAAAATACTCTACTGAATAAATAGAATCCTCTAACATTACAAAATAAATTACTTGAAAAATACTTTCGAAAAATGTTAAGCTCTTTTAAATGAAATTCCCAAAAATGTAACGCTTTACGATGGGCATGAGGAAAATCAAATTATTGAGAGTTCTGATAAATTTTTCTGATGTATGAACCCCATAGAACCACAAATGAGAAGCATTAGTTTACTGACATTAAATTTTTTTCTGAGAGAAGTTACAGCATATTCTGAGAGCTATGTTTAGAAACGTTAATCTAAAGATATTTCATAATTTTTAATGAAATTTTCAGAATCATTTGCATATAAAAAAACACACGATCTCTGAAAAAATATTCCTTTAATATAAAATAATGATGTAATTTCACTTTTTTGCAGAATTTGTTAAAAATTTATCACATTTATTACATATATGAATGTATTTCATAATGATAAAAGTAATATAAACATAATTCTTAGTATAAGATATTTCTTAAACATACGTTATAACTATCGTTTAATCACGATTTTAATTGTGATTAAAGGTTAATTAACTAATATATTTTAGATTTTTCTCTGAAGATAGGCTTTGTAACCAATAAGCTTGTTTGCCAACAATAAAAATGTAAACTATGCGGAATTTTTCCCAAATAAGGAGAGAAAAGTTAATATGTTATAAATATTGGAAAGATAACACATTTTTTTATTATTTAAGATATGCCATTGTGACAAGTAGCATGATTTTTGAAATTATGTGAAGATTTATAAATAACTAAGATATATTTTCAAAAAAGCAAGCTATTGTATATATTGGGTTGTTCGGAAAGTAATTTCGTTTTTTCCCGACAGAGGATTTAATTGTATTTTTTTGCACCCAACTTCACATTTAAGCCGTATAAATTTATATGCTTTGAGAGCTCATATAGCAAGGCTTGTGTGTGAAAAATTCCAATTCATTTTACGCAGTAGTTTTTAGTTGGTGCCCTATTAAATATGGAGAGCGATAAGCAGCAGTTTCAACATATATCTTACTGTTTTACTACAGAAAGGGTAGAAATGCTGTTCAAGCCAGAAAGAAATTGACCGATGTGTTTGGAGAATGTGTTGACAGTATGCCAGTGCCAGAACTGGTTCGCTAAATTTCGATCCGGCAATTTTGATGTCGAAGATGCACCACGTTCGGGAAGGCCGGTTGAAGCTGATAAAGACGCGATAAAGGCATTAGTTGATGCGAACCTGCGAATAACAACACGTGAGATCGGATTGAGGTTAAATTTATCAAATTTAACAGTTTATGACCACTTGAAAGGCCTTTGATTATCCTCGAAGCTCGATGTACGGGTTCCCCATGTTCTCACAGAGAGAAATCTGTGTCGCCGCATTGACGTCTGCGATTCGCTTCTCAAACGTCACGCAAATGATCCGTTTTTGAAGCGCATCATCACTGGGGACGAAAAATGGGTTGTATACAACAACGTCAAACGCAAGAGGTCATGAAGCAAAAAAGATGAACCGACTCAAACCATTTCCAAAGCCGATATTCACCAAAAAAAGGTGATGCTGTCTGTTTGATGGGATTTTAAAGGAATCGTTTTTTTTTTTTAGCTTTTACCGGATAACACAACGATTAATTCGGAAGTCTACTGTCATCAGCTGGACAAACTGAATGATGCACTTCAACAGAAAAGGTCAGAACTAATCAACAGGAAAGGTGTAGTGTTTCACCAAGACAACGCGAGACCTCACACAAGTTTGTTCACTCGCCAAAAGCTTTTATAGTTTAAATGGGATACAATGCCACACCCACCATATTCTCCAGACCTGGCACCATCGGATTATTATTTGTTCCGGTCATTCCAAAATTTTTTAGACGGTAAAACCTTCACCTCAAATGAGGAGGTCAAAAACCACCTCGATCAGTTTTTTGCCAGCAAAGACCAAAAATTGTATGAGCGTGGAATTATGCTACTACCAGAAAGATGGCAAAAGGTGTTGGACCAGAACGGCCAATATATAATTTAATAAAGTATTTGTTTATTATACGAAAACTGTCTTTCATTTCCACAAAAAAAAAACGAAATTACTTTCCGAACAACCAATATTAATTATTACCATTTTAAAAATATGTGTTATGTATTTTTAATATTTCTTTTTTTTTTCAATGTGAATTTTCAATTTCAATTTTTTCAATTTTCATAAGTATCATTTGAATTAAACAGAGCAATTCTTAACATAATTGAACAGTCAGTTTGAAAGTTTATCATATCCTAGAAATGATTTAAATTACTCTCTGTAATATTTATATAATTCAACGAATATTAAAGAGCCTTCTTTGAAGGAAATAGCATTAAAAATTGCCAGTTTTCTAAATGAGCAGAAACTTGCTTTTTTAATTAACAAAGTTTTAAATGGATTTAATTAGATTTTTATTTACCCATTCACAGTCACAAATACCTTTAATGTGATTCTGTTAAAGGGAACATTTCTCTTGAAGCTCTTATTTAAAGAATTTTTCAGTTTCCTTTTCAATGTATAAAATTTAAACAAGCTACGTTTGTCTGAAAATGAATGAATAACTAAATCATAAAATGCGTTTATTTTTATAAGGTTGATTAAAATAGTCGAGAAAGTTTATTGAAACAATTCGTAGAATATTTATGCAGACAATGTACTTCATATAATTCTACTTTTGAAAGAAGATATATTTAATTATTTTCGAGGGTTCTAATTGTTTTGACTGAAAATTCGTTTTCTTCTTAGTGTAATTAAGATAAAATTTAAAGAGGGAGAAACTAAAATATAACATCTGTAAAAAAATTTTTAATGTGTTTCATCAGTATTCTTCTGTTCGTACATAATATCAGTGAAACTCATGAATAAGAAGCATTACTCGTGTCTTTCCTAGGGATCTGAAACATTCACAAAAAAATTCCCTTTTTCTGTATTCTTTCAGTGATAAGGAAAACAGAACATAAAAAAATCACACTTGATGCCCTTCTTTTTGAATTTCATTGGATGTTTTTCGTGATTTTTAATTTATTGTTTGAAATTAAATTTTTTTTATCTTGTGCTGTAGCTTACAAGAGTCTACTAATAACAGAAGTGTTTGCAATTACCATTTTTCTTGAATGTATATTTATAAATTTAAATCTATTCTATTTAATACAGTGAAAAATACTATCAGAAAAATAAAGTTGTAGGTTGATAAAAATACACGTCTAGAATATTTGAGTTGAGAGTCTTTAGGGACACTTGGAATCGATGAAAATAAATATGTTCTGTGTGAATTTGCATTTTTATTGAAGTCATTTTGTATTCAATGCTGTGTTTAGCGAATAATTTCTTCAAAGTATTCAATTATTTTTTTCACCTTCTTTCTCTAAAAGTTAGCATTTCAAAGTTTCCTGAAGCTATGTTTTTCGGGAAAGTATTAATAACACGCAATTGTAAGATTATACATTTTTAAAGAACACCACTTGTTTGTATTAAGCTTGTAAATGTTTTAGAATAATGATAGTTTTTAAATCTTAAACTAAAGCTTTTCACGTATGTAAGAATTTCATGCAAATAATTTCTTAGAAATGATAAAGATGTTAAATCTTAAACTAAAGCTTTTCATGTATGTAAGAATTTCATGTAAAGATATTCTTTTAAAGCCGCTATAACTAAAACTAATGCTAATTCATTTTCTAAGAATTAAGAAGATTGAAAACCTACTTTATGTGTTTGTATCTTTTATTTGTTTCTATCTAAAAGCTATTCATTTTGTGAAGAAGAAAAATAGTTTTTGTAGTGCAAGTTTTATAATATAAAGGTCGCCCAATTGAAAGGGGCTTTGCTGTAATTATTCCACTGTTTGAAGTGAATGATGACAGCGTATGTTGCTATGGAGGGGGAAGAGTGATGGGTATGCATGCAATATCGTCAGATGCCGCCAGGTAGGCGAATGATAGCGTGAGAGCGCGTTAAAAAGGAAAATTGGCATCATGGACGCATGCAGATGATTGCACTGTCAATGCTGCTACATACTGGGCACCACTGCAAGAACTTAGAAAGGTTAGCCAGAACAGCTGACGTGGCATGCTGTCCGGTTCAGTAATCATCTTGCATGATTTTGTACGTCCTCATGTGACTGTGGGAGGGAAACATTGTTACGGAAATTTTTCTGGAATTTCTCAAGCATCTCCTTTACAGCCTGGACCTATCTACGTGTGGATGACTCATTTTCGGTTCACTTCAGAAAGCTCCGAAGGGGCGCACAATTCTCAAAGATGATGAGGTCCAAGCTGCTGTTGAAAATTTGCACCACAACTAACAACTTGGCTACTTCACTCAGGGTATCCATTATGTCCTGAACCCACTGGGACACTTTTTTCAACCTACTAGGTGACTTTGCCTGATCTGAATGTTACGTCTTTACATGATTTGTATACTAATTTATATTAATATCATTATACCATTTATCAAACCGACTGTAGTGCCACTTTCATTTTGGCGACAATTATATATATTTTCTTGGAAAATTTATTCAAAAACATATATTACAAGGGGTGATCAAATGAAAAGGTACGAAACGACACGGTGGGTACAAATATAGACGTTATTCAAAATATACACCATAGGCCCGAGCACAACGATCCCACTGATGAACAAGCCGCAGGATTCCTTGTTCCCAGAATTCCTGTGGCTGTGACGAGACCCAGTCCTTCACAGTGTCCTTGAGTACGTCGTCCGAGTTGAAGCGCTTTCCTTTCAGGTGTTTCTTCAGTAGACCAAACACATGGAAAGCGCAGGGGACATGTCCGGACTGTAGGACGGATGGTCCAACATCTCCCATTGTAACTTGTCCAGTTCCATTTGTGTGACTCTGGAGACGTGTGGACGCGCGTTATCATGGAGCAGAACCACACCCTCCGTGAGCAGCTCCAGTCTTTCGTTCTTGATGGACCTGCGTAGGCGTCGGAGTGTCTCACAGTACACATCGGAGTTAATGCTTTTTCTGTGCTCAAGTAATTCTGTGCTCGCATCATTTGGACGCCGCTTTTTATAAGAGCCTTTGCTCTCTCCTGCGCATGCCGGCACCCGCGCATGATCCGATCCCAGTCAGATTCTCCAATGGCATCCCGAGATGTCTCGCTACATTCTCCCTTGGCGGAATATGCAAATATTTAACTGTTTCATTTTTATGTCGTTTCGTACCTTTTCATTTGATCACCCCTTGTAAGTATACAAGAACCCAGAAAGGAATAAATATTTAGCGTCATAATTAAACTTCTTTTTCCAAATTAAATAATTAAAATGTAATTAACTCATTTAACTTAAATCTACATCATTTAGTTTCAAAGCAAAAAACAAAAAATTTGCAGCTATTTTTGTAGCTATTTTCAATTTAACTAACAAACGCCCGTAAAACACGTCCCTTAGTTCCCTAGTCTGAATAAAATGAAATTCTAATCAAAATTTATAGCATCTTTTTAAATTGTAAAATGAAATTACATTGAAGAATTTCTGTAATTTGTTCATATATAAATACATGATCAACATCTAATAATATGCCCTACCTTGTAAAAAAAAATTAATATTCTGTCAGTTACCAATTTAAAATTTTAAATCTATATACGTATTTTTATTTGAATTCATGAAGAAATTTTTTGTTATTTTCTTTTTAAATATATCTACATCATAAGAGTTTAACCGAAAATAATTTTTTTTGAATAAAAGTTTAAAATTTATCAGTCTTATATGTCTTTTAAGTTAAAAAGAAATTTGAGTTACATAAATTTAGAGGGGAAAATAAGTATGAGGCATTTGCAAAATTACTTAACCTTTATTGTATCTATACATAGTCTGATGGTTAATTATAATTTTTTTCATGATTAAACGCTTATATTTAAATTATAAATTATGAACACTTATTTTCCTCCACTATAAAGTTTGGATAAATGTTTCTTAAAAAAAACATGTATGGAATGAAAAATAAATTGCCCAATTAAAATTAATGCTGGATTTAATGAGATATTTTTATATAGAAGCACGCACACAAATTTTTCTTTGAGAGTAAACTCTTCTATATATATATATAGTATCATAAAATGAAAAAAAAATACACAGTATAAAAAAATGATATTACTAAATTATACCACTAACAAAACTAGAAGATTAACACCAGATTTCAAGAAACACAATATAAAAAATGATGGAAAAATATATTGTACTAGAATTAACTAAGCATATGCATAGCATGAAACATAGTTAGACCTTTAAAATGTAAGAAACCAGAAGAGTCAATGGACTAAAATGAAGACCTATTATGATTTCTAAGGCTGTTGCTGAATTAGGACCAGCAAAATTAGGGTTAAATATATTTTACGGATCCAACACTTCTCCGTTCAGCAGAAATTTTAAACATAATAGAAAAACATAACCAAATTGAAAAGTTAAGCCTAAAAAACCACGTGTAATTTGCAACCGACAGAAAAATATAATAAAATTAATATAAAATATGAAAGGCAATGAAATTTTAACGAGATAAAAATAAAAAAATTATATATATATATTTGTCTAATACACTAAATATTATTTTATTTTAAGAATTTTTCTTGTCTCTCTTGAGAATATAACGAATATTTCTGTTCTTATATATTTATACATTATGCAATTTTTGTGTGCTATTTCTGAAACATTGTCGCTTCGAACGTATTTCCTACATTTTAATGAACTAATTATCCATATAATTTTTTGACTTTGTCCTTTTCAAGAAGGATCATGATTGCAAGTAACTTCACTTTCAACTCTTCATTATTCATAAATAATGAAAATATTTGTCAAGAAGGTTCTCATAATATTTTACTTTAAGACAAGTAGTCAAGAATATTGTATCATTTATAAAATGATAGTCTCATATAGAATGATTTATGTGGCATCACATGCTCAGCTCTTATATATAAACCTTAATAATTCTATTGTTTATGTTAAGCTTGATTTTCTAGAAAATCATGTTAAACATAAACAATGGTATTTCGTCGAAATTTTAACACTTACTCAGAATTAAAGAAAAAAATGTAGAATTTTCTTTAAAATTTAAATTGGTACAGAATAAATAAAAAATACCATCAAATGATTATATATATATACACACACATATATATATATATAATGATGATGACGGATTTAGTAAAGATTACGATGAATTTAGTAAAGGATTTTTCACAGCGTGGTTGGTGTTGGTTTTTGCGTATAAGGTTAATATTTATGATGGTTGATGATGCTTTTTCATTATTATGGAGGAGGCAGTCTTGGAAAAGTTATTCTTCTTTATTAAATACTTAACATGAAGACACATAGATGGACGTACTCACAAATTGACATACACACACAACACAAAGCACAAAACAAGCTGCAGCCGGCTACATGTGGAAGCAAATACAGAAGCGAAAGAGACAAGAGGGCGCGTAACCGTCTGCTCCGAGTTTTTATAATGGCGGTGAAGGTCGTACGACTCTTTTGTAACAGGAGTCGTGATTGGATGCAAATGCGCGAGAGCAATTAGATTAAGATTAAGATTATGCGCTCGAGCAATTAGATTAAGATTATAACGGTCTTGTGTAAAGAACTAGGAAATAATTTAATGGGGTACAGTTAAAGAGAGTTAGAAGAAGTCATTACATATATATTAAATATCAATACATTTATGACAAAAATTTGTTCAAATTAAATTAAAAAGAATGCAATATCTGTTAACAAACTTCGTTTTTTTCTTCAAAAAATAATCAATAATATAAATTAGGATAATATTTCTAACAGGATTTGGGTGGATTCGAACTGCAATTAATGCAATTTGTGTCATTTTGGATTACGTTCTTAATCAAAGTCATCTACACTAGATTTAGAACCTTTACATTTTTATCCAGAACTGCTATCATTCGATGTACTATAAACTATAAGCTACTAAAGTACATTTTTTTATTTTCTATTACTTACTAACATTCTTAATATTCTATTCTCTATTTGCAATATATTTTTCACCAAATTAAAAAAATTGATATATTTTTTTTATTTATATAATTTTTATTTAATGTCGTTTTCTACCGGTGGGAGGATTTACTGAGGAACCTATTCAATAATTGTATGTGTGTATATATATATATGAGTGTGTGTTTGAAAAAATCGCATTTAATGTCCACTCCAAATAATTGAAATGTCTTGTCTTTCTTCTTTATGCTTAACAATATGAATTGAAACATAACAACACAACATTGTCTAGTAATATCCGTAAAATAATGCCTCAATCGCTACATTTATTATTTTAAATACGTGTCATGCCATATTTAACAATATATCTAAAGAACGTAAAAACATCGTACGGAATTGAATTCGACGATTTTTATAGAAAATTTGGTGGAGTATAAGTTCATATAATGTAAATAAATTGGATCGTAAATAAACTTTAATTAATTATGAATAATTAAAAAAATTTCAATTTTTTTGCCTGACAAAATTTTTATGTAGGATGAATTGTAAGCTCAGATAGAGAGAGATAGTGGATCACGAATGGTATTGTCTTCGTGGTACAGCCCTCAATTTGATAATATTTGATGATGTTCACTTTTATGTGAAGTCATCTAATCACATAAGTATATCTAATTTTTTTAAGATAAAAATGTACGTAACATTAAAAAAATAATACACAATTGCATACAATAGATAACTTAATAAAAATAGACTTTAAACAAATTTAATCTTATTAACTTAAAAAGAATAATTTAATGCGATACACGCAGATGTTTATGGCCACTTTCAAATTGGTTCAATGCAAAGCAAATCTTTAAAATAAAATCCCACAACCTCTGAAATTTTCCGTATTTTCAATAGCTTTTATTTCACATTTTAGATAAATATTTTTCAATGTGAAGAACATGAAATATGTTTCAAAATATTCAAATATGTTCTTCACAGTTTTTCCGTAGCAAATCATTTTGATGCGGAGAAAAAGATAAAAGTAAAAGTAAGATTTTATATATGCAAAATATTTTTAAATCTGTCCACAGTTCGTAAATATGTAATGCAAAAAATGAATTTTGGCTTGATTATATAAAGATTT
>BMAO01032677.1:0-20020 GCA_019973975.1 Trichonephila clavata | reverse complement strand
TTTGATCTACGGCCCATACAAAAGTCACACAATTTTCAGTGACTGAGTGCACCTTTAAGTCCTTAGTATTTATAAACAGCTTTCCATTTACCCATATTTTCCATGTATCGGGAGAAAGATATAAATTGAGTCTAAACTTACTACCTTACAGTCGAAATTATCTGACACCTCCTCTTTTGCAGCTCTTGAAGACCGTAAATTGAACTTTTCCATTTCATTGACTATTCTATTAACTGGCTCTTCATCAAAAAAAATGCTTTTTACGTTACTATATTGTGACAAAACGTCAAAGTCACTTTCCACTGCTTCTCTTATTATATCGTCCCGATCTGTATAGCTTGGTTTTTGATTGTTAATAAAGAAACACTCTTTTGCACGCAAATTTGCTATATCAATAAAATCATCGATTTCTTGATTGCCAACTTTAAGAATACTTTCAAAATATCTTTTTTCTATCATCATTCCATACTGAGAATGATGACAAACCATTTCATCATTACCTTGTTTTTCTATGTATACGCATAAATTTCCACTATTTAATCCTAATATTTTATGCTCAATAAAATCTTCATTGCCAATATGTTGTCGGCAAGAGTACTCCTTACAAATTTCTATGCTTTCTATGATACCTTCACAACTGCAATATGCATTAACATTGGAAATGAGTAGCGTAAAAATAAAAAACAGCTTTATGTTCATCACCTTATCTACTTAATATAGTATACCAATCAAAGACTATATTAACTCTCACTATCTCCATCATATTACCATTCAAAATTTGTTTCATAGTTGCAGCATCAATATTTCTCTGCTTGTTTAAAATAAGAGATTTGATCATAACATAACCGGGCAGATTTGGAATAGACTGTAGAAATAAAAAAATATGCTTATCGCTGATTGAACTTAAATTTAGGACCACTTCACTTTTTATTACTTTTGTGCGTTCACTTTTGTTGTGAAGCTCAACTTCTTCAGGTATAGAAATTGATATTTCAGGTTCTAATATATAGTACTTTTTATATAACTTGCTAAGCTCGAAATTTAAATTTGCAATGTATCTGCTACTGTGTAAATTTGAAGAGGAAATTTTTTTCCATAAATCTAGGTTTTTATTTAGAACAACTTCCTTTTTTTGAATTCCAGTAATCTGTAAATTAATAGAATGTATTTTATCAATCGCAACTTGGTTTTTATTATAAACTTTTTCGTTATGGATAACAACATATGTTAATAATCCTATTAATCCAACAGATAATAATAAATACGATATAAACTGAATTGTAGCTTTTCTTTTTAATTGAGAGATAGTCATTAATCTACATTGCCTCTCCTATTTCAACATCAATAGATAGATTTTGCCCTTTAGCAGCAGGTAAGTCAGAGATATTAATGTCATAGGTACGAAAATTATCGTTTAAATTTTTTCGTAGTTTCTCGTATTGATAGGAAATATTTGTACCGGATCGAAGATTAAACCTTAAAGTTGTGGTAATATAACTTTTTGCCTCATTATAATTCCATTCAAATGATCGAAGCTCTATACCTGATACTTTTAACTTTTCTACATACTTAACTTGTGCAAGAGGAGAGTATTCTATTTTTGATAAAATATTATTGATATTAATAAAATCATAAATTTCATCTATTTTTTTTACATTATAGCTTTGGCTAAGTTTTGTTAATTGGTTATTTAAGGTGCTCTGCTTTGCGGATAAATTATTAGCGACACTGAAGTTTGAATACAAATTTAGCAAACAAAGGGCGTTAATTACAACTAAAACCAAAGCGAAGTATAGAAAAATTTGAGGAGAGTTTAAATAAAGATAATTGAATAGATAAAATTCTTTAGTTTCCTTTGTATTAAAAATAGCTGCTAATTTATTCTTAAAGCTGTGAAACAAAATTATGGTATCGCAAAAGTTATCTTTTTCACTTATAGCTAGTTCTGCTCCTAATAGTTTGCCTAACTCATATGGAGTTAATATGTTCACACTGTTCTCTGAAAAATTTATGACTGATAAACTAGCTTTAATATCTTCTGACACTATGATGCAAAGGTCGATAGGGTTATTTTTTTCAAACCCAAACTTAGTTAAGGATCGAATAGTATCTTGCACTTCCTGATATATTCCACCAGCAATAATTCCTGGTAAATTATCATTAGTAAATGGTACTAAACGCGTAAATATCATTTTATTCTCTTTAAGAACCACTTGTCTATAGCCTCCCGTTTTAGTTGCAGCAACTATAATTTTCCAATTATTAGGATCTTTATGTAGAATCTTTTTTGTTATATTACTTATTTCTATAGGAAACATTAATATTCCCTTAAAGTTGGAGCTTATCTCAATAAACACATTCAACCAATATTCTACTAAATGCTTTGCTTTTGATGAAACAAGAAGATAGTACCAGTTTTGATTGAATTTGTTTGGCTTCTCAACCAAAAAAACTGAACTTATGTCATTATTACGAGAAAAATGCTCCATCTTTGTTTTTGCTGATAGATAGGCACTAATCTTGTTTGCCCTTGTAATAAACTGTAGCGAGTAATTTTGATCTGCATGATTAAGCACCAGGTATAAAGGTGCTTTTTTATCTGACGAAAGACATGAAATTAAATCGGAAACTGCTTTATCGTTTTTGCCCTTAACAAAATACCTTTTATTTAAAGTATTATTTTTAAAATATAGTAACATTATGCCTTCTTCTCCAATAGAAAGCATAAACTTACTTTTGGATTTTTGAACTAAACATATTAACAAAGCATATACTTATCTAGAATTAAAAAGGCAATTTATTGAAATTCATTAAACGTTAGAGGGAAATATTGTTATAAATTTTCGCAGCAACATTATTTATATTATAATTTTTTCATAAAATCACTACTAATATTAAGCTATTTAGATAATAGATTAAATTAATTAGAAATATACACTATCTGCCGATTAACTTTAATTAATAGGAGTTATTAGTCTATTTACTATTCTTGTAATATCATTTCTAATGGTAAACATTTCTAGTAATACTGGAACAGCTGGTATTTCAGATACAGAATTTAGTGTAAGTAAACTAACCATTTGCTGAAGAACGTTCATCCTCTGTGGTATTTGATGATGGAGCAACTAATTTGCTTAAAATCTCGTCTTTTGGTCCCATAGCGTAAATGACACCATCTGACATGAGGATCACCTTATCAACTACGGACAATAACGGTAGCTTGTGAGTGATGATAACAGTAGTAGTATTTTGTTTTCTTGCAATGCCAATTGCATTAATTAAGCATGCCTCTCCATTGCTATCTAAGTTAGCGTTTGGTTCATCAAGTACTAAAAGTTTTGTGTGACCGTAAAAAGCCCTGGCAAGTCCAAGAAGCTGTTTTTGGCCGCCAGAGAGCGTTACTCCTCCAGGACCTCCTATTGTTGTATCATATCCATTTGGTAAGCTTAGTATTAGTTCATGTATTCCTGCAATTTTTGCTGCTTTGATTATTTCTTCAGGATTTGGGTCTGGTCTCATGCGAGCAATATTAGCTTTGACACTAGTGTTAAATAACTCAATATCTTGAGGTAAGTAGCCAACATAATTACCAAAATTTTCTCGATTCCAAGTGTATACATCAGCGCCATCTAGTCTGACTACACCAGATATTGGCTTCCATACACCAACAGTTAATTTTGCGATAGTGGATTTACCAGAAGCACTTGCACCAATCACACCTACTACGTCCCCTGGTTCTATTATAAATGATATTCCTTTACTGTCGGCTTATTGCTTCCATAAGGAGTAAAAAATACTCTATCAAATTCCAATTTTCCTTCAGGTTCTGGTAGAGCCATCGTTTGCTCTCTTTTTGGCGATGTTAATATAAGTCTTTGTAGCCTTCCATATGACATTCTAGCCTGATTTAAAAACTTCCAAGTATGAACCGCAGCATCAAATGGTGCTAATACTCTGCCCATTAAAATTGAAGCAGCGATGATGCTACCAGCAGTTTTATGAGCTGTAATTGCAAGTAATGCACCTGTTCCAATTACTGATATTTGCAGAGTTGAGCGCAAAAACTTAGTGATTCCAGTAATTACATTAGAGCGATTTTGTGCTTTAATTTGCATTGCTCGATTCTGATCATTTCGTTTACACCAATCAGAGACTATGAATTCTGACATGCCCATAGCTTCAACTACTTCTGCATTTCTTGTTGCAACATCTATAGCATTGATATTCCGTATAGTTTCTTCGTTGGTTTCTTGTAATATTCGTTTAGTGGCAAGTTCATTCCATATTGCCATAGAGACTAATATAATGATTCCAGCAATAGCTATAAACCCCGTGGAGGTGTGTATCATGAAAATCACAACGAGGTAAATTAACGACCATGGAGTATCAAACAGTGAGAATATACCATTTCCTGTAATGAAATTTTTTATTACCCCGAGATCTCGTATTGCTTCACCACTTGAAGTTGAGCTCTGCACTGACGTTAGCCTGATTGACCTTACTATCAGATCTGGTGTTGCAGTTTTATCGATCCAATCACCTATTTTTGCCATGGCTAAATATCGACAAGTTTCAAGCATTGCAGAACATGCAAATGCAGATAAAGTGATAATTGTCAGCATAGTTAGTGTTGACACACTTTCGCTTGATATCACCCGATCAAGCACTTGAGAGGTATAAAGTGGTAGGAATAACATTAATAAATTGATTCCCGCACTAAACCAAAAGATAAACCAAAATGCACTTTTGCATTTTTCTAGGCAAATATATAGAGTACTTTGCTTCAATTCTTTTTTTATTGATGGCGTAATTTCCACAATCTTCCTCTTAATTTGATTACATGCACCATATACAATTTTTATTACAAAAATATTAATAACGGCAGTTAGCCTGCTTTAAGTGAGTAATATATGTGAATAGGAAATATAAACAAAGAAGTATAGTTAATATTTCCTTCATTACCTAATTCAAAATTGAGAGTTTTTAATAACTCTCCAACTCCCACTTTGGCCTTGGTGCAAAATTGAGAGAATCGATATAGTTTTTCCTTAACACTTCAATTCCTGCCCATCCAACCATCACTGCATTATCTGTACATAGGTTATTAGGGGGAAAAAATATATTTAAGTTTATGTGTTTCTTTAATTTCTCTCTCAGGAAATTATTTGCTGCAACTCCGCCGGTAATCACAAAGTCATTGATTTTGATATTTAAAGATTCGGCCATAATAATCGCATTACTAACCCTGTCCAGCAGTATGTCACTAATACACTCTTGAAACGAAGCACACACATCACACACATCTTGCTCGCTCATTTCGAGTTTCTGCACTAAATTTTTTACTGCTGTCTTGATTCCAGAAAACGAAAAGTTACATCCAGAACGTTTTATCATCGCCCTTGGCAGTTTAAATCTTGCACCATTGCCTTTTTTAGCTAACTTTTCAATTAATGGCCCTCCGGGATAGCTTAAACCCAGCATCTTAGCAACTTTATCAAATGCTTCTCCTAGTGAATCATCGAGCGTTTCTCCAAGTTTAATGTATTTACCTACATCCTGTGCAATTAAAAATTGACAGTGACCACCTGATATTAGTAGGACTAAAAATGGAAATTTTACCTCATGCAGTAACCTAATAACCAATGCATGCGCTTCTAAGTGATTCACTGCAATGAACGGTTTTTGTGCTACATGCGCAATTGCTTTAGCCATCATTGTACCAACTATTAATCCACCTATGAGTCCTGGTCCTGATGTTGCTGCAATTGCATCCAGATCGCAAAAGTTAAGGTTAGATTTTTCCACGGCGCTTTTTATTAGACCACTTAAATGCTCCATATGAGCACGTGAAGCTATTTCAGGGATCACCCCACCACGTTTTTTGTGTTCTGCTTGGGAGAGAATTTCGTGAGCAAGAACTTGCTTGTCACTATTTACAATCGCTACTGCAGTTTCGTCGCAGCTTGTTTCAACAGCTAAAATGGTTTTCATGTATATTCGAGCACTTTATTGTCAAAACTATATCTTGAAACGCTGTAGAAGTTAACTGCAAAGTTAACTTCTACAGCTAAAAGATTTACCGACAACCGTCATCCCGCTGCTTGTTAGCGGGGTCTATACCGCGAATGAATCTACAATCGTATGAACATTGCGCTATTGAGATGGAGCACTTTCTTGTTATTCCAGGTCTCCTCTCTCGTCATCCAAGTAGCTGATACCAATTCCCACTGCACAACAAACGGATAGATAATAATAAAAAAAAAGCCATACTGAAGTAAGTAAAATAGCGAGGTTTAAATGGCATTAATACCAATTCCCACTGCACAACAAACGGATAGATAATAATAAAAAAAAAGCCATACTGAAGTAAGTAAAATAGCGAGGTTTAAATGGCATTAAGATCAAAATTATTGGATGAAAAAGTAGTAGAATCAGCAAAAGAAATGCTGAAGAAAGTAAGGAATAATGCATATGTTTCAAAAAAACTAAATGCTGTAATTGCAGCAAAAAAGTACAGTATAACGGCTGTAGCAAAAATATATTGCATTTCAAGAAGCGCACTAACTTCGTGGGTAAAACTCTTGAAATTTGGCAGAGAAGAAAAACTGTTTGCTCCTCCACAACGACGTAGAAAAACTAAATTAAATCAGGTTCAACTACAGCAAGTTGAAGTATGGATAGAAGAAAATCCCAACATTACTATTAAAGAAATGAGAATAAAGATTCAGGAAAAATTTGGTCTGAATGTCAGTAAGTCCACAGTGCACCGTAATATGCAAAGAATGAAATTTTCATATATTACACCAAGGCCAGTTCATAATGGACAAGATAAAAACAGACAGGAAGAATTCAAAAAAAAAATCTCAATGAAATTATTGGCAAGTATCCTAAAAAAGAGCTGTTTTTCTTTGATGAATCAAGGTTTGGCACACATTCGAAAGTTGGACATGGGTGGTTTAAAAAGGGCACCAGGACGAAGGTTAAAATAAAATTAGGTAGGCAAAATTTTTATCTCTACAGTGCAATTAATCCCCAAAACGGAGAAAATTCTAGTTTGCTTGCACCAAATGTTAACACTGATTGTATGAATATATTTCTTGAGCAAATGTCACAATATTTAGGAACAAGAGAGGCTTTTTTAGTTATGGATTGTGCTAGTTGGCATAAGTCAAAAAATTTAAAGGTACCTAAAAATGTTGAGATTATATATCTACCACCATACTCACCTGAGCTCAATCCAGTTGAGAGGTTTTGGTTATATATAAAACAGAACATTTTGCGCAATAAGATATACGATACAATTGCTCTGCTTGAGGGTGCTTTGTGCAAATTTATTACTTCTCTTGCCAGCTCCACAATTAAACAACTCTGCAATGTCTCCTATTTGACTGACCAACAATGAGAATTGGTATTAGTACATAGCCAAAGTGACTTAGGTTTACCGACAACCGTCATCCCGCTGCTTGTTAGCTGATGAGATACCGTGAATGAATCCACAACTGTACGAACGTTGCAATGTGACACGATGTTGCATAATAAATGATGTCATCCCACTGCCCAGACACTGGAATGGCTTTGCTGCATCACACTTTATGAGATGGTGATTTATGGTAAATTCATGTAACTATCTCAAATTTAGCCATACCAATATCAGTGAATTTATTAAGCAAATAGCATTTGATTAGCAGTTCTTTTTCTCGATTTATCTCAGATTTATTCCTAAAACTAAATCCGAATATTTGCTTTAATCTTGAGAAAAACCCTTCAATATAAAGACCTGCTGCAAAAGGTGATGACAAAATGATGTGAGAGAGGTAAAAGAAGAATAAGCAGATTGAGTAAGGTAAAAAAATGAGCTTTAGTTACTATAACATAAAGAAACATCCAAGAAACTTTCGTAATATAACAGGTTTAACTGTAGAGGAGTTCGAAAAGGTGGTGGAAAAAGTGAGGTCTGAGTGGGAAAAACTTGAAAAACAAAAAAAGTGCCATGGTAGAAGATCACAACTACCAACTCTGGAAGATAAGTTATTTTGCGTAATTTTGTACTATCGCACTTACATAACACACAGATTTTTAGGGTGCCTGTTCAATGTGCACAACGCAAATGTGTGTAGGTTACTGAAGAAAATAGAGCCATTACTTGCCAAAAAAGTTACTATCACAAAAGATAGAAGTATGACGCCAGAAAAAACACTGAAGATTTTGGCTGATGTTACAGAACAGCAAATACAGAGACCAGAAGATAGTAAAAAACGGAAGAAATCATATTCAGGAAAAAAAAGAACCAACACTATGAAAACTGAGATTATTATCGAAGAAGGAGGAAGAATTTTATCAGTGTCAAAGTCATACCGTGGTAGAATTAGTGATTTTCGCATAAGGAAACAAGAAAAATATTTACCACTTGATAGCATAAAACATGCCGATTCTGGATATCAAGGTTGGCAAAAATTGCAAAGCAATGTTATAATTCCATATAAAAAGTATCGTAAAAAGCCATTAACTCAAGAGCAGAAAGAGCATAATAGAAGATTAGCATCATTTAGAATGAGAGTAGAAAATAAGATCCGAGAGATAAAGATATTTAAAATTATGTCGAATGTTTATCGCAATTTTCAGAAAAAATATAACCTGAGGTTCAATATTATTGCTGGTATTGTAAATCTTAAGCACGCCTTTTAGTTAACCTTGATTTTATTCACCCTCCTTCCCTTTTTTTTATCGCTTGATTCGCAGCAGGTCTTAAGATCTTTTCCCATAGTTTACTTCTTTTTTCCATTCTTTCATGCCATCTTCACCGTATAATTTTATTAACCTAATAGCAGCATTCCTGTCAGACATATAATCTATTTCTGGATGTTCTGCCGCATTGTTTATTGGTGGAATTTTTGTCTTTATATCATATTTGTTACACAACTTATAAAACTTGTGCCTATCACATGCTCTATCTGCATATAGTGCTTTTATGGCATGCTGAAAATCAACTTCTTTTAGCAAATCACAAGCTCCATAGTGATCAGACCGTTACTGTATTTTACAGCTATGGCTTTTTTGTTGTTTATATTCAACATTACGTGCACTTTTCTCGTTTGCTCATAGCCACGATATTTTCTGTCAGTGCTATTTTCCTTGCTGTGTGTTGTTGTATATACTAATTCCTGTACTGTCTATAGCAATTTCGATATCTTCCATATTATTTTTATCAATTCTGCAATCATTTATCTTAATATTAAGTTTCTTTTGATGCTTGTGAATAGCTGATAACTGCCAAATCTCTTCCTATTTGTTGCAAATACCCTTTTATAAACCCGACTGTTTGTCTTAAACCAATTCTAAAGAAACTGACGATTATATGCACCAAAATCACAACTTTATCACTATAAATATAGTTGCCGCCCTGCATTTTTGGACAATTCTCGTACCAATTTTCTATGGCGTCATTGATATAACAAAAAATGCTTCCTCTTTCTTGGAGAAATTTGTTATATTCATGGCAGTTACTGACTCTCATTTTTTGTGGCATATTTTTTCTTCAACAGTTAAATGGCTATTTATAATGAATTTTGTCAGTAACTGCCAGTTCTTTTCACTTGAGCGATGCAACAAAGCCTACTGGGATCCAGGAATTTTAATTGTAAGTAAGCATACTGAGTTGATAAGTATAAAAGTAGCTAGAAAATAAACATTTTTGATGAGATTATATGGAAAACTGGATTCCAGTGTCAAGCACTGGAATGACAAGAAGAGGGTACTTGGATAAGAGGCATTGCCCTCCTGGTAGGCCCAAATCACAATGTTCGTACAGTTATGGATTTATTCGGGGAATGTTCAAAAAAGTGTGTCAAACCGCATTTTTAGTTCAACTCAATTTTCAATCTGCCGGGAAAGAAGATATCAAATTGAGACATAGTTAAAGCCCAATTAGGCAGAGCCTTAGTCCATTTTTGCTCTACCTTTTTTATAGCACAATATACCTGTTTGTACAAGGCATTTGTGCTGGTAAATGAACCCTTGGTTTTAGTGAATTTTCTGATCTGTCTATGTAGCCCCTCAATAGGATTGGTAGTATAAATTAGCTTCCTGACTGGGCTAGAATACTTGAAATAACCAGATAAATTTTCCCAATTGTTCTGCCACGATTTTATAACTAAAGGATACTTTTCTCCCCATTTTTCTTCCAGCTCAAGTAAGTAACTTTCAGCAATTTCTTTACTTGTAGCACGATATATTTTTTTCAAATCATTCATGAAAACTTTCACATCTTTGCTAGATAAATATTTCAGAGAATTGCGTATCTGATGTACCACACATAGCTGTACCTCCGCATTAGACTATTTATCGCTGCAGGAAAGCTTTTTAGCCCATCAACACAGGCAATTAGAATATCTTCTACTCCTCTTTCTTTTAGATCATTTAGTACTCCCAACCAGAAGTTAGCTCCTTCACTTTCAGCCAAATAAAACTTCTTTTCTGCCATTTTGCTAATATATTATATATACATTTGCTTACACAATCTCTTTGACTTTAAAAAACCATGAACACTATTGGATACACAGACTGTAATGGACGACTGCGCCATTCATTGATTACCGGTAGTAATTTGTCGGTAATACTTGATATCTCTGCCGCAGATATTTTGTGATCATAAATTTCCTCAACATGTGACGCTATATCTCTATAGCTCATACCACTGGCAAATGTGCTCAAAATCTTCGTTTCAAGCTCTGGATGTAAGTTTGTTTGCCTTTTTTTGACTATTTGAGGTTCAAAATTTCCATCTCTGTCTCTTGGTGTTAATAGCTCAAATGAACCTGCACTGGTACGTAAAGTCTTTGCATTCCTCCCATTTCTTTGATTATTTTCTTCGCTTTCAGCCAACAAGTGGTTTTCTATTTCACCTTCCAGGCTTACCTCCAGCAACTTTTTTATAAACGGTGTTAATGCTCCATCTCTTCCTGTCAACGGTCTTCCTTCTCGTATAGACGACAGGATATTTGTTTCTAATTCTTTATAATCTACCAAACCGGTAGTTCTGTTTACTACTTTCTGACTCATTTTCAAACCTCCATTTTTTTGTATCAATTTATTACTTTTTTTTCGGTTTGACACACTTTCTTGAACATTCCCTTATGGATTCCTTATTAATGGCCATTAATAGGCGTAAACCTGCTAAAAATCTACTGATGCACAGTGATCAAGGTTCACAATATACTTCACAAGGGTATCAATGTCTCCTAGCCGTAAAGAACATAGATGAGTTATAAAGGCTGTTGTTACGACAACTCTGTTGTAGAAAGCTTTTTCAGTTCTTTAAAAAGGGAGTTACCAATCGACACTTCTAAGAGCATGTCTCAAACTTAAGAATGAGCTAATTTGTGAAGCATAATAGTGATCATATTGAAAAAGATGTTGTTTTTGAAGTGAGAGGAGAATGCTCATAATCCTTACTCATACGTCTAAAATTGGAGAGCCAAGCAAAGTTTTTCAACAATCCAACGTTTAGGAATAACCTGAAATCCTGTATCAACTACTTTCTTGGTAATCGTCAATAAACATCCAGTTTCCAATAAACAGCGGTTTTGCAATTTACCTGTATATCCTTGATCAGCAAAAAACTTACGTAATGTTGGAGCTTTGCATTTGGCTTGAACAAAAAGATTTAGTGCACCATCACGATCTTGAATGCTTGCACTGTGTACTTCAGCAGCAATTACAAGACCTACAGTATCTACAACGATGTGGCGTTTTCTACCCTTTACTTTCTTGCCAGCATCATATCCTCTGGATCCCCTTTTTGAGTGGTTTTTACTGATTGACTGTCAATTATTCCTACTGATGGAGTTTCATTCTTACCAATTATCTTTCTTAGTTTTTTAACTAGAAAATCGTGAATTTCTTCCCATATTCCACTTTTTTTTAAACGCGAATTACAACTATACACGGTTTTCCATGGTGGAAAATTCTTAGGTAGTTGTCTCCATTGACAGCCTGTTCTCATCACATAGCGGATTGCGTTAATAATTGTTCTAATACTGTGTTTTCTTGGTCTGCCGGTCTTTTAGGTTCAAAATATTGCTCTATCATCTTCCATTCTTTGTCATTATATCGCTTGGGTACATTTAAAATATATCTTATAACACACTTCTTAACTCCTTTCTAGTTAGTTTGAAGACATGCTCTAAGCACTCTAAACAGTATACTAGAACTATTATATTTGAATATATAGAAATTTTTTATAATAAACACCGTAGACATTCTACTATTAATTATTGCATTCCTGAACTTTTTGATTCATCATTCTTTTTGTAAAAGACATTCTCAACTTTCTCTCCACTTTTTCTGGGTAAGGTCAGAAATCATTTAAACAATTGAAACTTTGGAAGCAAACAGTAACAGAGTAAGTGATTTTTATGGATTACACGCTCTAGGTGCACTATCCTATAATATCATACGGTCAATACACTCTAAATGAGATGGAAAGATGAAGGCATCATTATAGCTGCTAAAAAATACGGCGATAAAAACTTAATTCTTTCTCTGTTTACAAAAAATCATGGAAAGCGCAGGGGATTAACTAAGCTAACAAACAATAGCAATTATAAGTTTCAGATAAGTAATCTATTACATGCAGAATGGAGTGCTAAGTTACCTGAAAATCTAGGTTTTTTTAAGTGCGAATTAATTGAGTCTCCATTCCATCATTTCTTTCAAGATAGGTTAAAAAGCATTACTATTGTTTCTTTCTCCTCTATTTTAGAAAAAGTGCTTCCAGAAAGTGAACCCTGTGCCGTGCTGTATGACAATTTTCGATATTTCATCGATGTAATTAAACACAACAATCAGTCTTGGCAAAGCCATTATCTTAACTTAGAGCTTCTGCTTCTTACGCAATTGGGATTCAAGTTAGACTTATCCAAATGCGCTGTAACAGGTGTTAAGGAAAATTTACAATTTATTTCTCCAAAAACTGGTAGAGCAGTGTCAAAAAAAGCAGGAGATTATTATGCAGATAAACTCCTACCTTTTCCACAAATGTTGCATGATGTATACAATAATAACCTACAAAACAGCTACTCATTCCAAGAATTTCAGTTAGGACTGAAAGTCACAGGATATTTTTTAAATAAGTATCTATTTTTGCAGTTAAACGTGAAATTTCCAGAGCTGAGAAACCTCATGTTGTCGCTTTAATCTTAGTTATCATTTTTTTGAAATCATTTCAGAAATCTATAGCTAACCCAAGCAACACGTCATACCGCGATTCATTCGCGGTATCTCAGCATAGATTCCGCTAACGAGTAGCGGAATGACGGTTGTCGGTAAACTTAAGCCACTTTAGCTATAGCCAGTAACCACTCTATTTCTACCACTGTCTTTTGCTTTATATAAATATTTGTCGGCACGTACTATAAATTCTTTAATATTGTCAAGGTCAGATTCTTGCATTTCTGCAATTCCAATGCTCACAGTTACATCGTGGGTTGTATTTTTATCCGCAAGTATAAAAGGTTTTTTAGCAATAATTTTGCGTATTCTTTCCGCAATAGTATACGCATCTGATGTATCGGTATCTGGCATTACAACAACAAATTCCTCACCACCAAATCTAGCTAACAAATCTGTCACTCTAATATTTTCAGAAATTCTTCTCTGTATTTGCTTTAAAAGTTCATCTCCAGCACTATGTCCAAAATTGTCATTCACCATCTTAAAATAGTCTATATCAAGTATCATAAGAGACAACCTTCTATCTTTTTCTACAGAGTCCTTAACAATGTTTCTTAAGTGTGCATCAAAATATCTTCTATTATAACAGTTAGTTAATGGGTCCTTTATAGACATTTCCGCATTATTAAATAAATTCATTCTCAAGGCATCTTGATATCTTTTGCGTTTTACTTGCGAATTAACCCTTGCTATTAACTCACCCTCATCCAAAGGTACTGTTAAATAATCATTAGCACCTACATCAAGTGCTTTTACTAAATTGTTTTTATCATAATCCTCAGAAAGAATTAGAATTGGTGTATAACGTGTTTCCACCTTACTACGAAACCCAGAACACAAACGCAAGCCGTCAGTTTTTGAAAACTGCATATCAGAAATGATCAAGTCGTAATTATCCTTAATACCAACCTTTAATGCCTCTATTGGATCACTCAGTATTTTAATTGACCTAAAGCGTTGCTTTAGTACATTATATATTTGCTCTGCCTGAAAGACGTCCTCATCTACAACAAGTATATTAGCATCAAAAATCTGATTGGAATAATCCATAATACTGTTTCCTGCTACTCCGCCAATCTCAGCGTTGGTTTCTCCTCTTAAACGCAATTCATCTATAATCATTTTTAAGCGCGTGAGAGACTTAATTCGTGCAGATAAAGCAGTTTCGTTTATTGGTTTAGTCAGAAAATCATCCGCGCCAGCATTAATACCTTGCACTCTATCATGAGTGTCATGCAGTGCAGTTACCATAATTATTGGAATATGGGTTGTCAAGGGATCACTCTTTAGCTCCTTACAAACTTGAAAGCCATTCATCTTTGGCATCATGATATCAAGTAATATAATATCAGGCTGCTGCTTTGCTACTAAATCTATAGCTTCTTCACCATCATGAGCTACGATAACCGTATAGTACTCTGCTTTTAGTCGAGCTTCTAAAAGCTTGACATTAGATAGTACATCATCTACTACCAGAATCTTTGCTGTCATTATCTTTAGATGTATTATCTATATCATAAGTAGGA
This sequence comes from Trichonephila clavata, assembly GCA_019973975.1. Taxonomy (NCBI): domain Eukaryota; kingdom Metazoa; phylum Arthropoda; class Arachnida; order Araneae; family Nephilidae; genus Trichonephila; species Trichonephila clavata. The sequence continues at coordinate 5,264 of BMAO01032677.1, read as the reverse complement.
TAAAGCTTACCATTTTTACCAATTATGTAATTTACTTTCTCAGCATTACATTCTTTATATAAGTCTTCAACTCCTGCGTCTTTCAATAACCTCCTAGCTTTTGATTTTATAATCATAAGATACTTATACACATTCCTAATAAGATCAATAAATACAGGCACCTTATTTTTATCAAGAACAATTATGCTCACTAAAGCTACAACTAAAATTTCTGAAAGACCTATATTGAACATTTTCCTATGAAGCAAGTACTTTAATCCTTCTGATTATAAATATTAATTTGCTTAAATCAAGTTTAGAAGCAACCATCTCATCTAAAAAACTATTATAACGTTCTATGTAGTCCTTATCATTACAAGCCCAGGTTTGAACCTTATCTTCAGGGTTATCAGTAGCTTTTATGACTTTAACAGCTAGCTTGTGATGGTAATTGCTTAAATCGTCCAATAAATCATTAACTAAGCTGCGATCCCAATAAGAAGAGCGGCTTTTCATCTTGATGGCAATTGTTCTAATCAGATCGAATCTTAACAGCGACTTTAACTCAAAGTATATTTTACCAGCATCAAGAATGGACAAAGATGTCTGTTCAGCAACAGATATAATGTCCAGTGCATAAGCAAGAACGCATAGATCAGCAACTTTTTTTGCTAGATCTTTATTTATATTAAGTTCTACTAAAGAAGTTGATCCATGGCTATAGATCTTTAATAGGTGTTCATCTAAAACATCAGTTAAGTTCTGGCCTAAAGTTTCAATTGCATCTTTAAATTTTGTAACATCATCCAATTCTATAAAGCTAAGCTTGCCAAGATTTTTCACTAACCAAAATGATACCCTACCAATAAATTTCTGCACGTTCCTCACTATTTGTAAGTATGAGTTAACATCAATTTTTCCATCCAATTCATCAATTTTCTGCCACAGGCTGTTTAAATCATACAGGTGGTTAACAACAATATATATGTTAACCGCTTCTTGTATCTTAATTCCAGTGTTCTCAGTCAAATTATTGATGAATATACAGCCCATTCTATTCACTACATCATTTGCAATGCAAGTAGAGATAATTTCTCTACGAAGTTGGTGTTTTAATATGAAATCCTTAAACTTTGTTACCATCTTTTTAGGAAAATAACCTAGCAAGTAGTCATGAGATATAAGATCTTTTTCAGACAGATCGGAATGTATAATTTCATTTTTTATTGCTGTTCTAGCATAAGACATTAGAACAGAGAGCTGAGGAGAACTGAAACCCTCTGCACCAGTTAACATCCTTGCTATCTCTTCTTCAGTTGGAAGAAATTCTACGCTTCGGTTTAACAGCCCAGATTTTTCTAAACTGAGCAGTAACCTGTGGTGCTGCTCCAATCTCTCTTTAGCTTGCAAACACTCAAGAAGTAATGCTTTTGTTTCAATTTTATTGTGGTTCTCAAGCACTTTGGATGCAACTTCATCCACCATACTTGCCAGTATTTCATTCCTTTTTTCTAAAGAAATACCCCCTGCTTTCATAGCTGAAACAAATGCAATCTTAATGTTAACTTCAAGGTCCGAACATATCACTCCGGCTGAATTATCAACAAAATCTGCATTGATATATCCACCTTTTTCAGCATATTCTATTCTTCCAAGCTGTGTACAACCAAGATTTCCACCCTCTATAAACATAGAAGCTCTAATATCTTTACCATTCACTCTTAACTCATCGTTTGCTTTGTCACCGACCATACTATGATTTTCACTCTTTGCCTTAACAAACGTGCCGATTCCTCCATTCCATATGAAGTCCACTTTTGCTTTCAACAGATATCTAATCAAATCACTTGGAGGTAGTATATCTTCTGTTATATCAAAGCATTTTTTTATTTCTTGAGAAATGTTTACTTGCTTACTGCTACGCTCAAATACTCCTCCACCCTTAGAAATCAAATCTTTATTATAATCCATCCAAGTTGAAAATGGTAACTCAAAGAGACGTTTACGCTCTGTGAAACTCTTTTCTGCATCAGGGTTTGGGTCAACAAAAATATGCATATGGTTAAATGCGCCGATTAAATGTATATTTTTTGAAAGCAGCATACCGTTTCCAAATAAGTCGCCAGCCATATCTCCAATTCCAATAACAGTTGTATCCTGGTAAATATCCTTATTCATTTTCCAAAAATGCCTCTGTGCTGCAATCCATGCACCTCTGGCTGTAATACCCATTTTTTTGTGATCATAACCTGCTGATCCACCAGATGCAAATGCATCGCCAAGCCAAAAATTGTATTCAGAGGCTATCTGGTTGGCATAATCAGAAAATGAAGCAGTGCCTTTATCTGCTGCAACTACCAAGTATGGATCGTCTTCATCATACCTAATCACATTCTCTGGTGGAATTATTTCACCATCAACCACGTTATCAGTAATATCAAGCATTCCTCTAATAAAACTCTTATAGCACTCAACACTTTTCTCTCTTAAAGTATCTTTGTCTTTATAAACTTGCTTAATTACAAACCCACCCTTTGCGCCAACAGGGACAATAACCGCATTTTTTGTCATCTGAGCTTTCATGAGCCCCAAAACTTCAGTGCGAAAATCTTCCGTCCTATCCGACCACCTTAAGCCACCACGAGCTAATTTTCCTCCTCTTAGATGTATTCCCTCAAAAAGGTTTGAATAAACATACAATTCACGATATGGGCGAGGATCAGGCAAACCATTCACTTTACTTGAGTCAAATTTTATGGATAAGTAGGGTTTATTATCTTGATAATAACTGGTCCTTAAAATAGCCATTATCAAGTTAAATATCGAGCGCAAAACGTAATCATGTGAAGCATTGCTGATCTCCTTTAGAAGTTCCTCGATTTTTTCTGTCAAAATGTTAGTAGTTTCTGCCCTATCGATATCTATTTTAGTATCAAACCTTGAGTGAAATAATTCTATCAAATACTTTACTACTTTGGATACTCTGAGACCACTTTTTGCATATATTCTGGGTTATAGTTAAATGACGTCTGCTTTAGGTAAGCACTTAACGCTCTAACCAGAAGCACTTCCTTCCACTTGAGCCCAGCAATAATGATCAAACTATTGAAATAGTCATTTTTAATTTCCTTGCTAAATACTTTTGCAAGCGTTATTTCAAATTGTTCTTTCAGAGTAATGTTGTCTATTAATTCATCAACTCTTGACAACACAAAATGGTGTATCCATATTCCACCATTAATTTCTATGTAATAGCCATTATGAGATAGAATCTTAGCTCCCAAATTCTTAGTAATTCTTAATATCTTCGATAATTCAAGACCTCCATTGCTTGGAGTATAAACCTTTAATTGATAATTAAGATTATCACGAGTAAGTCTTAAATCGACCTCGCTAACTCCTTTTTCCTCACTATTTCCAATTTTTTCATATCGTAATATGCGTCATGAGGTTCGAAACTCTCTTGATAGCTTATTGGAAATGCCTTGCAATAACGGATGAATATATCCTCAACAGTGCTAAAAGTATTATATAAATTGTCTATAAAACGATCTTCCCACTTTTCCGTAATGTTCCTTAATTTGTTTTCGATACGCAAAACTTCATCATCAGGAACACTAGCGTTTTTAGCCTTTAGCACCACGTGCAATTTCATCAAATCATATTCATTGATAATGTGATTGTTATAAATATCTGAACTTCCTGCACTTGTCTCATCCTTCAATATGTCGCGTATCTTGAACATTAGCCTAGCGCTAGCATAACGCATTGGTATCAGCACTATGCAACTAATAAAATCCCCGACTCTTCTTAAAAATAATCTGACCCTTGGCCTAATCGCAAGAGACATGATCGAAATGCAAATTTTAAATAATTCGTCTTCATTTGATTGGAATAATTCATCACAAGAGAATGCTTGTAAAATAGAAATTAAAGCTTTGTTATTGTGGCCCCGGTTACAAACCCTGCACTTTTTCTATAACTTTAACTTTATCTCTTATTATTGGAATAGTTCGAATATCTTGAACCTCCGCTACAGAAGTAAATAGCCCGAAAAAACGCCGTTCCTTTACCACATTACCCTGGTCATCAAATTCTTTTACTCCTATACAATTCATGTATGTACGCCGATGGACTATTGAGATTAGATCTGATCTCAATATGTATAGGTAATCAAGGTTTGCAGAAGGAATCAACGTACTTTGACCTACTCTCATCAGGCCAAGGTCCTTTTTGCCATCACAGACGAGTTTTTCATCTTTACCAGCAATATATTCTTGATAACCTAGAAATACGAAGTTATTATTCTTTAACCAAACTAGAAAATCTTTTTGCTCTTGATTCGGTCTGGTGTCATTCCAGTGCGTGACACTGGAATCCACGTGTCCTTTTCCTGATCAAGTACTGGGATGACAGAAAGACTTGCCTCATCAAGTTTCTTGAGCATTAAGTTGCCAATCTTCCACAACGCAATTAACTGCTTTCAGCGTTTTTTGTAGAGATTCTTTTAATGTATCAACAAAACTGTCACTTATACCTTTGATAATTACATATATAACTGACTCTTTGATTCCATTGCTTTCTTCCAAAGGGTAAATCTCGTTTATTAGGCCCTCTTTTCTTTGGATATTAATTATGCTATTACTGTAATAGCATATGGTTGAATTGTGCGACTTAATAGTTGCAATAACGGAGTCAACCAAAAATGGCATGTCATCGTTTGTTATCTTAATCGTGGTAAAATCGCCTTCTATTCCTGGTATATCATCCATATTGCTTACTACTAACTTACTTTCATCTTTCTCTTTTGAGAAACGAAATTGTAAGCATCGTTTACAATATACAGCAAAAACTTATCATTGGCTTTTAGGTCACTTTTATAAACAAAATTATAAAAATACTTAATAAATTTTTTAATTTTTTCTTTATCTTGCTGATTTTCTTGATCAGCTAACTTAAATAAAGACTCAGTGTCAACATTATGATCTATACACATTCTTTTTAACAAAAATACACAGCGAACTTAAACCTTTTAACTAAGATTCATTATCAAGAGCGTACACTATTAGTTCATCATTTTCTACTACTTCCCCTGATAAAACTAATTTAGCTAAATTATTTTGAATACACTCTTGTATAACCCTTTTTAGGGGCCTTGCTCCATATTCAGGGTCATAGCCAGTTTGTGCTATTAGTTCTTTAGCTTCCTGCGACAAACTTATACTCAGTTTACGCTTAGCAAGTGTTTTTTGTAAATAAGAAAATTGAACATCTATAATTTTATA
>BMAO01032676.1:0-54979 GCA_019973975.1 Trichonephila clavata | reverse complement strand
AATTTCTGACGTCATTCAAAATTTATTTGTTAAAGTCAGAATCAACTTCCAAAGATTTTGAGACCTCTTGGAGTTTTGATTCTTCCGATAACTAGTGGTTTTAATTTCTGATGTCCAGTCATATTTGTTCCTAACAAACAGTTATTCATGATTTTCTATGTTTCCTCCAAAGCATTTTTCGTTTTTAAGTGTTAATATTTTTTAGACAAGCATTGAAAAAATAAAACAGTCTCATATGCATTAAAGATGTTTTCTGGCTTAGAGTCTTTTAAAATTTTACTCAGTGTCTCTATTATCCAATTTTTAATATAATTATCCATCACATCACCCTTTCCAGATTATACTTTTGCTACAATTCCGTGTCTTACCTTAAATTTTTCTAGCCATCCATTGCTACCTAGAAATTAGTCGTATCCCAATGCCTTCGCAAATAGAAGAGCTTCCTCTATTACGAAAGGTCTAGAGAACATCTTATCTCGCATTATAGTATCCTTTCAAAACTGCCTCGTCGACATCTTCATAGACACATGTTCTTAAAAGTTTTGAACAGGAATTCGATGAATCATAATTTTTTAGCTTATCTCGATTTTTTATATAAGTTGATAAGCTGTTAGGTGGAATACCAAATTTTAAGAAATATTCTTTTTCTTGACGCTTTTAACTACTTTCTGAAGAATTAATTTTTTCTTTGATGCTCAAGCCCTTACATTTTGACATTTTCGAGCTACAAGAAACGAAATTACCAGTACGACTGATCATGTTACTGATGGGAGGCTGGCAATGGGAGATGGTCCCCGACTTTTCGTAATTTTGTGTGTTTCCCTTGTTTACAGGATGTTGTTGAATTCTTTAGTTTAGGGTGCTGGTTGCTGGCACTCAAGGGTGAACAACCTCATAAATTTTAATTGAAATTGTAACTTTGTGGCCTCGTGACTGACCAATAAGGTTTTTTATGCAAAAGAGTGCGTGCAAGCACAATGAGTCCTTCGTTAAAAGGCGCTGCGCGATAGTTTTCGAGAGAGAGACCCTTTTTCTAATTGCAGATGCCGTAGATAAAGAATTCAAAAACAGTTCCAGCCACCCTCCATCCTCACCTCCGTTTCAGATAAGTGGAAAATGAATTCTTAATTACCATTCAATGTTTCTCGGTTTTTTTATTCTTGATTATTTTAATGCTTAAATTTGTAATGCAATCGTTTAAACTTGTAATGTAATAAACTAAATCATTTCAATTTAATTGGGAGAATGTTCAATTGGAGTAGCGTTATCTTTAAATTTGATTAGAATAGATTAACTTACTTGTAATGCGGACTAGAAGTTTGATAAGCGAACCTAGGTATTATGATAGTTAACTTAAATGAACTAACGTGCGCTGCATTATTACAAATGAACGGAGACTAATGCAAGGACAAGAGACAACTCCACAGAGGGTGGAAGGGAATATCGAAGATGTTTCTAGTGGAACTGGACAATGGGGGTTAAAGGTTGCATTCTTGGATGAAATGTCTGGAATTATATTGTTCTCGATGAGTTAGGTACCTAATAAAACCAGTTCAAGATGTATGACCACCGTAAAATTTGTTATAAGAGAGAATAACTTGAAATGTTCTGAAGTACTTTAAAAATGGAAAGGGAAAAAAATTGAATCACGAGAAAAGTTCGTTTTACAAAAGCTATTTCGAGGTTATTTTATGAAAAAAATAGTGAAATGTCTTGGTTCTCTCTCTCCTGGAAAAAGTTCCCTGTATTGAAAAAGTCCTAATATGGACAAGTTCTACTTTGTAAACAACAACACTAAGCCGAAACCGAATAACTTCCAAACCTACTTCTTCTGTAATGTTAATCTATGGCAAACATCGAAATTCAACTGAGTTTTTCAAACATCTACTGCAAGTTTTTGAAACTTTTTTTGAACTATTTGGATAAATGACCTGTAGATTTCAGATTCAGGATTTTATATTATTTATTTCTGTATCTTTTCTAAATACCTTGTTAGTTTTTTTTTTGCTCAAAGCAATGGTGATTTTGATATAACCGGAAGAAAAGGGTACTAATGACTACAGCGCTCCCATAGTAAGCTTTACGGTAAAACTTGTCCATACAGGTTCGACTGTATTTCGAACATTAAAACTTGAAATACTAATCCCCCCCCCCCAGTTAGGGGTGTAAGTTGATGCACTACGTATTTTAAATTCAGCTTAGATATAATATGTAATAATTCAGTATTATTTAATATTAAGGTTAAGGATGTTTCTCTCTCTCCCACACATAAAATTTCGAACGAAATAAATGTTAATTAGCCCCAAAATTTTTGGCAAATCGAATAAAATGCGAGATGTCTGGGAATTTTATTTTTGAGAATGAAATGCGTGTATTTTTTTAAATGGTCTTTTCTTATTCCTCAAAAACAATCTTTGTGCATTGACAATTAGATTATATGAATTCGGAATGCTATGACGTTTTCTTTTTTTAACATTTCGATGAATTATTTACATTGTATAGATTAAATTGAGAGTTTGACATTTTCTTGATCATCAATTAAGTGAGAGTGAGAGAATATTAACGTCGCACTGATTAGCAACACGAGGGCTTTTGGCGACGGTCCGCGTAATTTTGAACCATGGTCAAGTGACGCGGATGACACCTGAGCTGGCACCCCCTCTCCTAACTACCACACCACACACCAACGGGAGGACGTTTGAGCTCTCGACAGATTTAACGTGCATCGCTCCCCTACACGGCGGGTCTTTAGTGGTACTAGGATCGAACTTATGACATGCTAGCCATAATCCGATGCCTAGACCACTCGGCCACCGCGGCCTGATCATCAATTAAATGGGCTCTTTTAAGTGAAGATTTTAAGTACTGAAAGCTAAATTATTTTCCATTTTATACCTTATTGAGAATGTCTTGAATTTTATACCTTATTGAGAATGTCTTGAATTTTATACCTTATTGAGAATGTCTTGAATTTTATACCTTATTGAGAATGTCTTGAATTTTATACCTTATTGAGAATGTCTTGAATTTTCAGCAAAAGGAAAATTTTTTTTAAAAATTGCAAGAGGGAATCATGTGAGTAACATTAACATGTAAAAAAAAAAAATTGCATATATTACTATATGACTTTTTCAAGCATTGAAATGGATATAATTAAAATTTAAAATACTCACTTTTTAATATCAACCAAATAGCTTAATTTTTTATAAGCATAATTTTTATTTGTAAATTGTGTTTAATTTTAATATTTCCTTATTAAATGTATGGTTTTAAAATGCGTTACTAATACCGATTATTTACGAATTATTAAATTTTCTTTTTGCTTTGTTTAAGATGTGTGAAAAGTAAAATATTATAATGCTGTAATTTTTTGCTGTTGCTGATGCCACCTGTCTGACGTAGTCAGATCGAGTCCCACGAAATTCATCATAACATCGAGCTGGATTGTACGCCTGTTGCTAGCCGTAGCTTTGAGCACCATGCAGGTGACAGTATGATTTGGCTCAGTTTCACCCCAATTTTGAAGAACACCCTGAGAGTGGTCAGGAGCCTCCCACCTCCCTTCCCCTTTCACCAACCTCACGAGAGGACTTGCGGCTCGACGGCTATTTAGAGTACCCCCATGCCGCGAAGGCACTATACATTTACAAACATCCATGCCTTCTCCAGGATTCGAACCCAGGCCCTACGGCACAGCAGTCAGCTTCACTAACCACTATACCGGATGGGTGACTCTTTCTTGTTGTTACTAATGTTACGTTTGTTAAGCGATCAGACGGTTCTTGGTTAAATATTTTATTATGCATGAGGTGACAACCTCATCTCACAACAGCAACAACACAACAATCATATATATATACAGTTACAATATAGTTCATTCCATTACACAGTTACAGTTATCATGACATCCCCCCTTTAAGTTATTAAACACATAACATAGTCATTCAAATAAGATGGTGGTTTACGAACACGGTAAGTTCTTCTTTGGACATTACAATCTGACTCGTTACAGTTCTGTATATTTTGAGGATTTACAATTACTTCTGAATCAGAATTGAAAGTACTTATGTCATTGGGATCTGGTTCTATATTAAAGGGTGTGTTTGATGTTCTTATATGTTTTCTATTGCGTCTTAAAATATTTCCAGACTGATTTTTAACAAAATATGACCTAGGATGTAATTTATGCTTTGAAATTATTTTAGTCGGTTCCCAAGTTTTGGTTTTAAAATATAGTATTCAGACATTATCATCTGTCTCAAATTCAGGTAATGGATGAGCAGTTTTATCATAATGTATCTTTTGAAAGTTTTGCCTTTTTATTAACTTTTCTCGAATGTTATTAAATAATTCAGCATTTAACAATTTATTCGAGATTGGTAATTTTGTTTTTAATCTACGATTAAACATCATTTGAGCTGGAGATAGGTCAAGACCTATAGGTCAATAGGATATTGGGGTATTTCTATACTCCATTAAACCTACTAAATAATCTCGTCTATCTTCCCTTGCCATTTTCATAATGCTTTTAGAAATTCCTACTGCTTTTTCAACCATTCCATTACTTGGGGAGTACTGAGGACTAATGAATGCATAATTAAAAACCCAATCATTTTCAAACTTTTTATAAATATAACTATTAAATGGTATATTATCTGATACTACAATATTTGGAACACCAAATCTAGAGAAAATTGTTTTAAGTTTAATTATTACCTCATCTGCACTCTTATTTACAAGTTCAGCAATTTCAATCCATTTTGAATAATAGTCTATTACAACTAGATAACTTGTATTACCCAAATCCATTATATCTACTCCTATCTTTTCAAAGGGTCTATAGGGAACTGTATGAGGTTTTAATGGCTCTTTACTATTAGCTTTTTAAAATTTTTCACATATTACACATTGTGATACTAATGTTTCTATGTCAGAGTTCATCCCTGGCCAATACATTATTTCTCTAGCTCTTTTCTTACATTTCTCTATCCCAAAGTGGGCCTCATGAATTAGTTGTAGCATATCTTTTCTCAAACTATAAGGTACAATTAGTTTTTCATTGCTAAATAACAACCTTTCTTGAATATAGATGTTATTTTTAATTTTATAATATGTTTTTACACTATTGTTTACATTTTTGTAAGATTTAGGCCAGCCCTCTTTGATATACATATTTAACAACTATTTGTAATTCTGGATCTAATTCAGTTTCTTTTTTAAATTGTACACGTCTCTTTTCACTCATGGGTAAATGTTTTGAAAGAGTATGCACAATATTTAGCATTTCAGGATCATCCCTTACAGTTTCACTAACAGGAAATGCTCGTGATAAAGTATCAGCGAGAAACATTTGATTACCTGGTACATAATTTTTTTCAAAATCATATTGTAATAATTTTAAAATCATTCTTTGCATTCTAGAAGATATTTTACGCATAGGTTTCTTAACAACTGCCATTAAGGGCTTATGGTCACTCTGTACAACAACTTTACTCCATATACAAAATTATGGTATTTCTCAAATGAGAAAACAATTGCCAATAATTCTTTCTCAATCTGTGCATAATTTTTCTCACTGTTTGTTAAACTGCGTGAGACAAATGATACCGGTTGACCTTTTTGGATTAAACAGGATCCTAGCCCATCCTTTGAACTATCACATTGTATTACTATTTCATCATTAACACTAAAAACTTTTAAAATTGGAGCTTTAGCTAACAATTCTTTAATGTTTACAAAGGAAAATTCTTGTTCTTTTCCCCAATTACATTCTACATTTTTATGAATGATTTCTCTTAATGGAGCAGTAACTTTAGATACATTGGGTATAAATTTTGAAAGAAAATTCATCATACCCAACAATTTCCTAACTTCAGTTTTTGATTTTGGTGTTGGCATCTCAACAATCGCTTTTAAGTGATCTGGATCCGGTTTTATACCTGATTTAGATATAATTTGACCTACATATTTTACCTCAGACACCCTATATTGTAGTTTATCTGGATTAAACTTTACATTTAACAATTTGGCTCTTTCAAGAACTCTAGAAATAATTGCATCATGTGAATCCTCATCATATCCTGCAATAATGATGTCATCAAAATAAATCTCTACTCCCTCAATATTTGCAAAAACCTTTTGATTTCTTTTCTGAAGTACCTCAGATGCAGAAACTATACCAAATGGCATTTTGTTGAATTTGTACCTTCCAAAAGGTGTATTAAATGTACAAATTTCAGAGCTAACTTCATCTATAGGTACAATGCCAAAAACCATCTTTCAAATCTACAACTGAAAATATTTTCTTGCCCTCTAATCTACTAATGATATCATCTGTATAAGGAATTTGATAATGTTCTCTTTTAATAACTTTGTTAAGATCTCTAGGGTCTAAACTTAATCTTAAATTTCCATTGGGTTTTTCTACAATGACTAAACTTTGCACCCAATCATTTGGCTTATTAACTTTTGACACTATTCCTTCTTTTTCTAATCTATCTAAAGTACTTTTTAATTTTGGCTGCAAAGCCAGAGGAAAACGTCTTGGTGGGTGAATTACTGGTACAACATTATCTTTTAAAGTAATGTGATATGGTTCATTTGGAAATTCCCCAAATCCAATAAATACATCTTTATATTGCTTAATTAACTCATTTTTACTTATACTACATTCAATTGCATCAATTCTTTCAATAAGCTTTATTTCCTTACAACCTCTTAACCCTAATATTGGTTCGAATTTTACATTTACTACATAGAAAGGCAAAGGAACATTTTTGAGTTTATCAGTAGAGCAATTAATTATAAGGGAACCATTTGGCTTTAAATTAAAATTACCATATGCAGTTAGAGATATATTAGTTTTACTAAGTTTTGGATTAACTTTTAACATACTCAAAATATACAGTGGAAAAATATTTACTTCAGCTCCAGTATCCAGTTTAAAATTGGCATCAAAACACTTATTATTTACATCTAATGCAACATTTTTATACCAAGTTTCACTTACCATTTCTACATTTTTAATATTAGAGTCTGTACTATTTTTCATTGCACATTTATTTTCATTTTCTCTCTCATTCACAGAATCAATATAAACCGGTTCATTTTCAGGAACGTTCATTTCATGAATGTTCTTTGTATTCTGGAAACATTTAGCAGCAAAATGGTTTTTCTTCTTGCACTTGGCACAAATTTTTCCGAACGCTGGACACTCTCGAGGCTTGTGTTTTCGTCCACACTTCTTGCAGTTCTACTGGGTTTTAGGTTTGTTCTGATTCTCCTTCACGAAGTTTATTGTGTGGCTGTATCGTTCTTCATATTTATGATTTGCTCCTGGCTCGCTTCAGCTGCCCGGACGATTTCAATAGCTTTTTCAACACTGAAGTTATTTTCTCTCAGGAGTCGTTCTTGTAACCCACTGTCTTTGATTCCCAGGACGATGCATGATACATGAATCAATGCTTTTTCTTGGTCTGCAAACTCGCACGTGGATGCTAGAGTCTTTAGCTGAGTGACATATGTCTCAATGGTTTGGCCCTCCAGTTGAACACATGAAAAACATTTATAACGCTCATACACAACATTCTGTCGTGGTGAGCAGTATTCTTCAAATTTTCGAAGAACCTCCGAAAAATTCGCTTTCGATTCTAATTTGAAGGTGTTGTATATTTCAAGTCCTTCACTGCCCAATAAGTTCAACAGGATTGCAATTTTAACTTTATCTGTTCGATCATCTTTTTCTGTTGCAAGCAGATAATTCTCCAGTTCTTGACTCCATTTTCCTTTCACATTTCCTAGCGAAAATTGCAGCAGAGCAGGGGGTCAGAAGGTATCCATTACGCACGTGGATATCTTTTCAATCCAATCTACGCTTCCCCTCCTGACACCATGTTACGTTTGTTAAGAGATCAGACAGTTCTTGGTTAAATATTTTATTATACATGAGGTGACAACGTCATCTCACAACAGCAACAACAATCATATATATAGTTACAATAGCTCAGTTCCATTACACAGTTACAGTTATCATGACAACTAATGCCACCTGTCTGACATAGTCAGATCAAGGCCCATCATGGCGACGCGCTAGATCTACGCCTGTCATTAGCCTAAACTTTGAGCCCCCAAGAAGGTGACAGTCAGATTTTTCACACGCAACACGATAGATGGCGACAACATTCGGACCCACTGATTTAAAGAGCACATTCTCAGATACTCGGAGAGTATTTGATGGCATCGAACCCAGGTTTTCCGGTCTGGAGTCCGATGCTCTAATCACTAGGCTACCCACGGTTTTTTGTTGTTGTTACTTATATCGCCTGCTCGATAGTAAAATCAGATCAAGGCCCACGAAATTCATTGTGGCAAGGGGCTAGTTGCACGCCTGTCGTTAGCCACAGATTTGAGCACCATGCAAGTGACTGTGTGATTTTGCCTCTGTTCCACCCGAATTTCAAGGGAGAACACCCTGGAAGTGGTCAAGGGCCTCCCCCTCTCTTCTTCTTCCACCAACCTCATAGGAGGACTTGCAGCTCGACGGCTATTTAGAGTACCCCTGTCGCGAACGCAGCCAAAGAATTTTGTAGTTCAACTTCAGTGGCGCAGTGAGCGCATTCCTTTTTGTGTTTTTCATTTCCTACTATTAGTTCACTCTCTCTATATATTTATCTTGTTCAAATTTTCAATCGTTAATAAAATGCATTTTAAAGTACTCAATTGAGCTGAAGTTTTATATACACACTTATTCTGAATGACAGTACAGTAAGTTAATTATAATTAATTGATTAAAGCTAATTATTCAAAGGATTACAAATACAGCCATGTTAGCATCATTTTTGGCGACTTAGTGACCATTTTGGCTACTTGTGTCAAAACTTGAAAAGGTTTTTTTTCCTCACATTTTAAAGAGCTCATTTGAGCTGAAATTTTCTATACACTATTGTTTTGGGTAACAATACGATAATTTAATTATAATTAAGGAAAATTGACTGAAATTAATTATTTAAAGAATTACAGATACAGTCACGTTGGCTTCATTTTTAGCGACTTGGATCAAAACTTTAAAATATTTTTTTTCTCACGTTTCAAAGCTGAAAAGTTGAACTGAAATTTTGTATACACGATTGTTTTGGATAACAATGCGATACTTTAATGATAATTAATAAAAATTAATTGCCACTTAATGTTGTGATTCTGTCATATGTATGTACACTTAAGTAACTATTTAATAAAAAGTTTCTAAAATAAATTTTTTCTGTTGATCTAAGTAGGAATTGACGGAATTTTTTTTTTGTATTATTTGTTTCATTTGTATTATGGTCTGTAGTAGTAGTTGAATCTGTGTTCGAACGCGTCATGTATCAGTTTATATTTTCCTTTCCATTAAATCTCTTTTACATCACAAAGGACTCTCATTCTTATGAGTAAGAGTATATTTAGAAATAATCGAATTTTTAGGTCAAGCTCATCCCGGGTGTTAGAATCGGAAGAATAAGGTAAGTGATACCTTTTTCTTATCTTAGAATTTGTGAAATCGAAAATTGAATATTTTTTTCACATGGCATCCCTGCTGGGATCCCTGCTTGTGAAATATTGTAGTTTGAGAATTGTGAACATAAAAAAGTTTGAACTTAAAATTTAGAACAAAGTAAAATTTTATTTTGATTATTATTAGATATGTATGTTGCAATTTGATTTGAATATTTGAAAATTGAAAGAGAAAAAGAAATATATTAAATGTTGAATTTTTATATTTGAAACTGATGCATTGAACTGTGTTAACACTTTTGGAACAATTTCAAACTAAAACATTAGAAATTATTGAAATTATTAGAATTATTGGAAATATTAAGTTAATCTGCGGTGATTATTTCAATATATTAAATATGGCAGAAGCACAATCATTCGAGTTGTTAAAAAAGAAACGAAAATCATTGAGAACAGCTGTTACTAAGGTAGTTAATGAGTTAAAAGCTGTGTTATCGAATTCTGATTTAAATGTTGATAGGTTAAGGTAGCTGGTAGAAACTCTATCCATCAAATTTGAACCTTTAACTTTAGTTGATAAACAACTGGAACTTCATTTTAAGCCCGAAGAATTCGATGGTGAATTAAAAATCACCGAAGAATATAGAGAAAAAGCGGCAGTTTCGTGCGAAAAAGAAGATTAATGAATTTTCAAAACCTCGTGTTATGTCACCCTCCGTACCGACTACATTATCACAATCATAAGATGAACATTTTTGGAACTCTGTTAACATTCCGCATTAAAGTCCCAAAATACTATATTACACGATTCTACAGAGATGACGCTTCAAAATGGTTAATTTTTTGGAATAGCTTCGAAACAGCAGTACACAATAATGAATCTTTGAATAAAGTGGGTAAATTTAATTATTTAAAAGTACATTTGGGAGGATCTGCTTTTAACACTGTTGAAGGTTTTCCAATTTCGACAAAAGCCTATTATAAAGCCGTAGAATTATTAAAGAACAGATTTGCCAATCCGGAAAAATTAATTCAGGCCCTTATGAACAAAATTTTATCCTTACAGCCTTCAAAAAATTCTAGTGACCTTCGTTCTTTTCGAAAATTTGCTGATAACTGTAATGTTTTATTTGGAAGTTTAAATTCATTTGGCATATCTTCCACGAATTAGGGGAAAATTTTAAGCCCCATATTGTTAAAACTTGTTCCATCTGACTTGGTATTATATTATAATAAATTACAACAAAAGAATTCCGATCAGATATTCAGCAGTTGCTCTCGTTTCTTGCGCAATCTTTGACAGCGCGAGAGAAGACGTATACTACAAATAAATCATCTTTTAAATTATGCAATCGTAGACAAGAAATGAAATCAAACTTTTCTGGAGAACACATATACAAACAAGAAAACCAAAAAAGTTTTAATTACTGCAAGTGAATTACTAACGGTGTCTGTTAAAGAAAATAAAGACAAAATAAAACTCATCTGTATATTTTGTGATTACATGACTCATAATTCGAATGAATGCGAATACGTTATTAATATGTCTTTAGAAGAAAGGAAGAATATTTTATTGGGAAAAGGTACTTGTCTGAACTGTATAAAAGTCACAAAGCATTTATTGTGTTATTGCCCGTTAAATAAAACAAAATGTGAAATTTGTTCGGGTTTACATCAGAATTTTTTTTCTGTTTTAAGCAACAGAAAAGGGAAATAGGGTTAGTGTTCACAGATCTAACTAATCAAAACACCAGGGAAGTTTTTTTGCAAACATTATCTGTCTAGATTGAAAATGGAAATTCCAAACCACTGGTGAGAGCGATTTTAGACACTGGTATCCAAAAAAGTTACATTTCAGAATATGTTGCAAAATTTACAGGTATAAAAAGGATTGGGAAAGAAACAATTACTCACGGACTTTTTGGAGGACACAAAATGACCGAAATTTATAATAAGTATTTAATCAACTTTTGCAGTTATGACGGAAAATATAGTATTATTATGAAAGTTAATGATCAGAAAAATATTTGCTTACGAATCTCCTGAATTAATGACTCTCTCATTTTACAGAAATTAGCAACACTTAGTGTATTTATTAGTGATTCGTCCGCAAATAACAAACTTTGCCTTTTCGAAAAACATTCTGATGAAATGCATATTCTATTAGGATCTGACATAGTCTGAAAATTATTTACTGGTGAGGTAAACCAACTTTTTGGAAGGCTTACAGCTGTGAATACTCGCTTGGGATAAACAATTACGAGAAAATTAAGAGCTATGAATCTAAATTTAAATAAGAGAATTCTCTTCTTACGAAGTAGAGATAATAATATCAGATCTTTGGGAATTAAACTCTTCAGGCATAAAAGATCCCAGTAAAAAGAGATCAAAATTAGAATTACAAGATCTTGCTTTGAAACATTTTGAGAATACGGCAGCGTTTCTCAAATTGTGAGGCGCGCGGTAACTTTACGAATGAGCATATCAAAAACTCAAAAACAAAATATTTAAAAAATTATTAATTTACTGAAAGAAAACAAAAAGCATTCTGACATAATAAAAAATAAAATTAACATGTACACTTTCAAATAATACACTTATAAATGTATCAGTATTGCACAATGTATTTTATAATTAATTTAACAATACCAAGTTTGATAATTACCAGTGAGACCCCATGGGCTCGTTATAAAATTATACACAAATGTTAACACTTGTTTTGATAATTTGTACGGTTTATAAATAATCCCTTCACTGTCGATTAAAAGATAACGCGAGACGCCCAATGCCTCATTTTCCACGTAGGAGAGCGTATGTCTTGTATGAGGGGGAGGAAATGAATAAATAAGAAATCCTCTGATATAGTAAGTAAACCCTTCGCAAACACACTGTCAAGGTCATTTTATTGTATTCCAAAGCTTCGGAATCATTTTATGAATAACAGTGCACGCAGAAAAGATTGTACTTCGGAAAGACGTATGTAAACCTCCAGGGAATTTAACGCGCCGGCTTGGGCGAGACGTATATATACACAGGAGGTTAAAGTCGTATTGTATCTTTGGCGTTAAAGTATAGTAACATTGAATTTTTGCATTGTTATTTGTATGAAAGGGGGCCGGGATGAAAATTATGATTGGATATTGGGTCGCTAATATTGAAAGTTTGAGAAGCACTGGATATGGTATTGCGAGATGATGAGGGTAGATACATCGTTAGTATTCCTTGGATTGAAGAAACACTTGTGGCCCACTACAGCTTAGCTAAAGGAAGATTGGAGAAAAATGTAAAAACTTTAAAATTTGTAGGCAGACTATTTGATTATGAACAAGTATTTGTTGATTGAAAAAAGGAAGACATTATTGAAAAGATTGCACAAGATGAACCAAACAAATGTGGGAAATTTCATTATTTGCCACACAGACCTATATTCAAGGAAAATTTCACGACTGAGATTCGACCTGTGTTTGATGCATCAGCTCATCATGGAAAATTCTGTTCGTTGAATGATTGCGTAGGAAATGGGCTCAATTTGATAGAAATTATACAAGCCATTTTAAATCGTTTTCGCTTAGGAAAAATCGGAGTCAGATCTGACATTCAAAAAGCTTTCCTACAAATATCTTTGCATGAAAATGACATGAACTTTTTACGTTTCTTGTGAAGGGAAGGTGGTAACCCGGAGAAAGTTGTTATATACAGGCATCGTCGAGTTGTTTTGGACGTTTCATGTAGCCCCTTTTTATTAGCGGCAGTATTAAACTATCATTTTAAGCAGGCTCCTGAACATTTGGAAAAAGATGCTGAAAAATTGAAAGATTCGATGTACGTCGACAACTGTGGGGCGAGTGTCGATTCATCCGAAGAACTTAAGTCTTTTCAACGAGATTCCACAGAATTGTTGGCATTGGGTAAATTCGACTTACGTGGATGACGACATAGTGATATAGAACCAAATTTCGCCTTTAAGGTAACCTACAGGAATCCGACCCACAAGAAATACAAGTTCTTGCACTTATGTGGAACGTGGAAGAAGGTACCTTTTCCATCTCTTACAGAGAAACAAAATCGAAAGGAGTCACAAAAAGGAGAATCATCTCCTTAGCTCATTGAATTTTCGACCCGATTGCGTTCACATGTCCTATCACCCTCATCCCCAAATTACTTATACAAGAGTGTTGGAAGATAGAAGCTTCATGTTACTCCAAATTACTAACAGACATCGAAAGAAAATTTGAAACGTGGAAAAAACAACTTATAGAAATACAAGGTATCAAGATTACACAAAGATTATCGACTCGATCTTAAAGATGTGAATCTGTCACTACAAGTTTTTTGTGATGTCTCGAAATTATCACATGTTACTTGTGTTTTTTGACGAGCAGGAAAAGAAGGTGAAGTAACCTGCAAGCTAATTCAAGCTCATAAAAAAAGCACCTTTAAAAGGAACTTCAATTCTTAGATTAGAGTTGTTAGCATGTACGATTGGAGCAAGCATAGCAGATTCTGTAAATAAGGATTTACATATTGAAAATGTAGACGTTATCTATTGATCAGATTTAATGGATGCTCTTAATTGGATAAAAAGAGAAGGCCCGTGGGTAACGTTCGTTGCCAATAGAGTTGAAGAAATAAGAAGACTTTCCTCTAAAGAAAGTTGGAGACACGTTCCTTGAATTCAGAACCCAGCCGATCTCCCTTCTAGAGAATGTTCAGTGAAGACTCTAAAAAAAAAAAAAACGTTGGTGGGAATTTTGGCTTAGAAATTCAACTGAGGGCTGGCCAAAATCTCAACTTTTCCCTAATATGGAAGTGATCAACTCAGAGAAGAAGAAAACAATAATAACTACAGCTGCTACGCAAAGGGAAGAGAAATATAATCTTCGATATTCATCGTATGTTAAACTTGTGAGAAAAACAACCTGGATAAAAAGGTTTTTAAAAAAACCTGAAAAAGACAAAAGACCAAAAAATAGCTGGAATTTTACAGTTTGAAGAAATTAAAATAGCCAAACGCATGCCTTTTTGAAGCAGGTACAAATGGATGCATTTAATGACGAAGACAAAAGATTAAGTTATTTGCAAATAGTCAAAGATTCTGACGGGCTTTTAAGACTAAAGTATTTTTAAGGGATAATCACAAAGACTTCCATTTACCTATTATATTTCCCTCCAATCATCCAGTTGTCAAAAAGCTCTCATTAATTATAAGCACGTACAATTAGTGGATGCTCATACAATTATCATGCCGGAGTTCAGATGCTTATGTATAAACTAAGAGAAAATTATATTGGATCCTGAAAGGAAGAAAAACCATTAAATAAGTCATTAAGACTTGCATTATTTGCAAGAGATTTTCAATGCGAAACCCATATCGGTATAAGAAGGACCGTTTTCAAGATCGGGTGAGAGATGCTGCTGTTTTTGAAATTATAGGATTAGATCTGGCAGGACCACTCATTCTTAAGAATTGGGAAAAGAATTGGATTTTGACCTGTGCCGTCTACAGAGCAACTCACCTTGAATTGTTAACCTCCGTTTCGACGGAAAGTTTGGTTTAAGAAGGTTTATATAGCACGTCGAGGCCGACCATCCATCATTCACTCGGATAACGGCACCAATTTTAAAGGTTCCTACCAAATTTATCAGAAAGTGAATTTAGAAAAATTGAAGAATTTAGAACAACTAAATCCAATTTCATGGAAATTCATCCCTCCACAAGCTCCTTGGTGGGGAGATTTCTGGGAACGACTGGTCGGACTTATGAAGAGGACTCTAAGGAAATCTTCCTGGAATCGAGAAGAAATGTACACGGTTCTTTGCTATTGTGAAAGTTTAATTACTCAAGGGCATTAACTTATGTAACAGATGATGTCGAAGACTTGAGCCTCTAACTACAGCAATGTTTTTACAAGACATTAGAGAGGTTGGCGTGCCAATTAGATCGAATAGATGAAAACAAATTGAATAAAAGATTACGTACCGAAACAAAATACAAATAGATCTTAGGAAACGTTTTCGAGTAAAATATTTAGGTCAACTGAGAGATATAAGAAATATAAAGGGGGAAAACGCCTTAAGTGAAGGAGATATTGTTTTGGTGGGTGACGACCACACCAAAAGAATAAACTGGAATTTAAGTAAAATTTTAAAACTACCCTGGCACAAACGAGAAGGTTAGAGAAGCCCAAGTAAAAACTCAACTTGGCTCTTTTCTGCGTTCAGGTGTGAAAATTGTATCTCCTAAAGGTGACGGAGAAAAATAAATCATCTCTACACCCTACTAACCTTTAATTTTCAGACACTAATGAAAGAAGTTATTTACCTATCAATATAGATCCGAACTAAGAAAACATCAGAAGGTGGCAACCTCTTCGATGCAGCCCTGTTCCAGTGTTTTTAATGGAGGAGCTAGACTGGAGCCCGGAGCTGAGACACCTGGAACCCTCTTCAATACAGCCCTGTTCCCGTGTTTCTGATGGTGAAGACGGAGTGGAGCCGAGACCCTTGAATCGCCAGGTGACTTAACTTCAACAGCTGGTACCTCGACGATCTCGCTATGGTAGACTCTTAAAATCCCAAAAAGAGGACCAGTGGACTCTTTTGTTGAGTTTTTTCTTTCAAAATCAAAGACTTAAGGTGGGAAGTGTCGCGAACGCACTCAAAGAATTTTGTAGTTAAACTTCAGTGGCGCTAGGAGCGCATTCCTTTTTGTGTTTTTTTTTTCTCCATCTGTAGTAGTAGCAGTCGAGTCTGCATTCGAAAGTGTCATGTACCAGTTTATATTTTCCTTACTTATTAACTCTCTTAGAAATAACATAATCGAATTTTTAGGTCAAGCTCATTCCGCGCGTTAGAATCGGAAGAATAGGTAAGTGATACCTTTTTCTTATCTTAGAATTTTTTTCACAACCCCCATGCCACGAAGGGGCACTATACATTTACAAACATCCATGCCTTCTCTGGGTTCGAACACAGGCCCAACGACACGATAGCCAGCATCATTAACCACTATACCGGATGGTCATTTCTTAAAAAATTTTATTACCAAAATAAAATCAAAAATTACGATTTCTAGCAATTCAGATTATCACATTATTTTAATCTTTCCGTGCAAACTTTTCTTTCTCAAGTCCATTTTAAGTTTAGAAATTATTAACTCCTTTTGAAGAAAATAACTGAAAAATTCGATTTTATTTTAGAAACCAAAAAAAAATAATCTAAAAGGCTGATATGGTACTACTTTTATATGTGCCATCATAACATTTTACTATAAATGTATATAAAACAGCTTGTAATGTGTTTATGTGTGTTAATTTGCACACTCGCAACTTCCAAAATAAATATAAAAATATTTTAGCAAGAATTTTTATCACCGAGTATGGGGGGAAAAAACCTGAAAGATACTGCAAATATTTTATTTTCATGAATATATTTTTAATTAACTTTGGAACAAACATTTTTAGTTATAGTAATAAAAAAATTCAAATTCATTAAATCAACATATTACACATACAATGTATAAAAATCAATATCTATTCACTATCAATTTTGAATGAAAATTAAAGAAATTTTATTTGAAAGACCTTTGAGTGATAAATAATCTATGAAGCTATTCTTTTATTCGTATAAAATCTGCATGGATTTTGATTTTAGAAAGTCTGTGCATATGTACACATACTAAAATTAATATCAATATTGATTGAAAGGTTTCTCCTTTAATTTGAAAGCATAAAACTATATATAAAAATCTAGATCACATTTTAATCTTGAAATGTTAGAATATGAAGATCTATCAGTTAGGGATATGAGAATTAATAATAGAAAATTAGTTCATTTATTTTTAAAAACATGTGACTCAAATTATAGCAGACAATATTTAAATTATGTATTTTCCTCATAAAATTTAACAATATTTAGTTTTAGTATATTACATAAATTATATGAAATTCTCTTTTGAAAGAATTGCATTTAATCCTGCCTAATAAATACAAGTAGAAACTTGTTTTACACATGAAACTGTGAAAGTACATATATACACAATGTGGCAAATAAGTTTTAAGACTGTGTCCGTAAAAATAAATGGAAGCAAAAAAATTCCTGATTTGGTTTTTTATTCAAAATGGGACCCTCCGGGTTTAATGCACTTGTTATAGGAATCGAACGCCTGTTGTAAATCAATTTGTGGAATGGCCTGCAAAGCATGCGTCGAAGCTACTAGTAAGGTCGAAATATCCTCAAAATAACATCTTTTTAGTTTCATTTTAAGTTTTGGGAATAAGGATTAGTTACAGGGTGCTAAATTTGGTGAATAAGGTGGATGGTTCAACACACAGACATTTTTTGCCAAAAATCGACGAGCAACAAGGGGAGGTGTGACTGGGTGCATTGTCGTGTAACAAACACCAACTGCTTTCAGTCAGATATTCTGGAAGAATGCGACGAATTCTGATCATCAAACGCTTTAAAACAGTTAAGTAGTACTGACCCGTGATTATTTGTTGAGTTTGAACAAATTCTTTGTGGATAATATCCCTAGCATAGAAGAATGTAATAAGCATTGTTTTGATATTGGGTGGAATTTTCCTTGTTTTTTTGCTTGCGATGAATTTTCTGACTTCCATTCCACACTTTGTCGCTTTGTTTCAGCATCATATTGGAAACAAGTTTCCAATATGATGCTGAGTCCAAGTTTCATCACCTATAACAAAGAAGTTTGGATCGTTTTCATCGGCTGAAATGATACCTCTGCAATGTGCACTTCTCATTGCTTTTCGTTCAGGGGATAAAGTGCGTGGAACAAATTTACCAGAAACGTGTTTTGCCCGAATCTTTATGCAGGATGGTTCGAATTGTTTCTTTGTTGATGTTTAAAGAGTCTGCAATCATTATTAATGACGCACAGCGATTGTTTGCCACAAAATTTCGTACTTCCTCAATAATTTTAGGTGTTCTAGATGAAATTGGTCTTCCAATACTCTGATCATCTTCTACCGTATCTTTTCTATCCAAAAAACGTTTATGCCACATAAAAATGTTTGATCTACTTAAACAACAAAACTTGTTTCATGAGTTGTATGTTTCCGAAGCACTTTTACCAAGTTTTGCGTAAAATTTGATTATAGCTCTTTGTTCTATCTTAAAAAAAATGAACTTCTATAATAAACATTTGTCTTCCCTTAACTATTTAACTAACTGAGCACAATTTGTTAGCAGTGAGCCAGTAGACCATGGACATCATGACGCATGCGCATTCACACTCAATGGAGCCATTATAGCCTGCGCTCTAGGACGAGTCTTAAAATTTATTTGCCCCACTGTGTATATATATTTCTAACAATAAATGGTAATATTTACAAAAACTTTATTTGTTCGCATCGTGAAAAATAAAATTTGTAACTAGCAAACAATTTTTTAACAGGAAAAAGAGAATTTTAAATTTAGTTGAAAGAGAACTCTATAACAACCTCAGCATCCATTTTTAAGACAAAATGATAGTATATGTTGATTACATACATTTTACCTTTTTCCAATTGAATTCTGTTCATTATATTGCATAATTTAAATCTTTTGAGATGTCTTGTTCGAATAAATGGAATATAATTAATAATTATCAAGTTTAAGAAAACAATATTTTAGTAATTTGATTTTTTTATGCAAATGAATATATTAATACAATAAACAAGAGAGTATCTACAGTTCTTTCATTTGTATAATGGATTGCTTAGATACCATTTGTAGTTTTACAGAGTAGTTAACATTTCCAAAGTAGGAGCTTGAACTATGCACCTCTCTGTCATTTGTGTACTTCAGAGTTTATGTGTGAGTTCACTCCCTTGATCTTTTTTCTGTTTTTGACTTTCTGCCAGTGGAACATTAGAAGTTTACTATTACATTAATTCCATACTTAGATAGTTTGCTCAACATATGTTTGAATGTACCATCAAACTCAAAAAGCATTTAGTAAACTTATTGTCATTAAAGTAATATAATTTTAGAATAACTAGAAGTAAATATATCTGGATGTTTTATTAACGCGTCAGAGCAAATAAATCCAAAAAATGGTTGTGTTAAATTTTTTAGACCAGCTCCTTTATTCCATAATTTTTTTTCATTGATTCTCCATGTAACTTGTACATTGACTAATAATAGGAATCCTATATATATACCTCAAAAAGTTATGCAGTCTATATTTTTTCATAAACATTTTCAATATCATTATTTATCATTTTGATTATTTTAGAACTGGTTATTTTAAATGCATTGTTTCCCACTTGACACATTCTTGATTTATAAAAATAACTTCAAATGTACTTAATATTAGAAGAATTTAGGTGCCCAGAATCTGAAGGTCGATCTAATTACCAACTTATATTGACTAATGATTTATCCCAATCTTCAGAATTTTTATACTCAGATGCTACTAATAGCTCAGATATTGGAGGATAATTTAATCATTCTTTCCAGAACATTTCTACATTGAACATATCAAATTTCCATATAAATACAACCATTAAAAAAAAATTGTATGTTGCTTTGCCCTTTCATTATTTCTTGTTGCACGACTAAGTAGTACTTCCTCTAAACTTGAGTATACTTATCAATGTATCTGAAACATAGTTGATGATTTGCAGAATTTATTTTTATTTGCTGATGAATTAGCTATCATTTAAGTTTTTAAATAATAAGAAGAAAAAAACTGTTTTAGGTTGTATTCTAAAGTAATTTAGTAATTTCTAAAATATGCATACAAATACATTAACAAATGTACTTTGGAAAAGAATGTTGTAAAACAACACAAATTAGAACTTGTGTATTTAGTGCAACCATGTTGGTAGAAAAGTCAAAAATTAAGAATGCGATAAATTCTGGTTGCCAGATGTCTTTGCTTTATGGCTGCTATGCATGTGATTTTAATTTTTCTTCAACAATTTAAGACATGAAAAAAATAAAATAATTTGTGAATATTCTAAAATTTTGTAAACATAATACACAATTATTATTTTAAATAATGTAAGAAAGGTTTAAAATAAAGATATTTTGATATGAAAAAAAGTCAGTCAGAGAAATCATTCACCTGATTCATAAAAACTCGCATATACCAAGAAAGTCAATTTAAAGACATGCACATAGTTTTCCAAGAGGAATATGGACTAAAAACTTGTTTATAGCATAGGTTCATGTTATTTTTATCGAATAATTGGCAGATGTGCTTAAGTTTTCTCAGGGGAAAAAAAACCTAGTTGAGACTTTATCATAAAGATACCTTAAAATATACATTGAAATTACCCATTTTTTCCACAACAATATTTAAAAAGAACTATTGCCAATATAGAAGCTACATTTAAAGAGACATAAAGCAAAAAACTATTCACAAAATGACTTCAATGAGGATTCTGTTGAAATAGCTTGTATAAAAAGTTTTGTTAGGAAAAACACAAACTGATTATCTCATAATAAGGATGTTTTGATAAAAAGAAAACACAATAGAGAGTGAAGCAACTAATATTTTACATAATTATGTTCATAAAATTTTTTATCATGGAAATTCAGAAGCCAATTTTAGACTTAAGTAGCTTTTTCCTTTATGAAAACTTGAGCTAAATTCTTCATAACACAGCTTCATGTGATTAATCTTGAAAATCAACAGATTTTCCAGTTTTATTAGACACTGTAACATGAACATATTTTTCACTTTTTATTCACACCATAACATCAAATATCCTCTTACATTCTGAGTTACTGAAAGTAAAAAATTACTTTGGATTAAAATTTTATATTTAGAAAGTCACTGGTGTCTTGATATTTCCAGCATCATCTCAAATGAGTATCAATATGCTTATTTCTTAAAACACCAGGTAGATTCTCTATGTGAAAAGGGCAGTTTTCCCAAGTTCATTAATTATTTCAGAATCATCATTACAAACTTCAGTTTCATGGATTACTTTAAGCATATAGATAAATAAAATAAATATATTATAGTATCAAACTTAGAAGAATATTTTTTTTTGGTCTGCTTAATGAGCCTTTTATGAAACTTCTTTAATTTGATTGGTAATTCATTTACTATATAATCACATGAAATAGCAAGAAATTAAAAGCACTATCAAAAATAATTCTTTCTTATCTTCATTTAGATAGTATTAATAACAATAGAAACCCACTTAAAAACTAATAATTTTTTGAAAATAATTTAAACAAATACAATTTAAAACACAGCAGTACAAACTTGTGTTTACATGCAACACATAACATTTTACTCAGTAAATAGGCATTCTCTCCAAAACCTTCATTTTGATAATGTATTTAGGTTGACAAAATATGAAGAGATGTAAAACACAATGATTGGTAAATTTTTATTTTGCTTTAAATAACAATTTCAATTTCCTATTAACCCGTGTGTGTGTGTTCAGGATCATGATCACACATGTAATCATTTCAGGGCCCATTGCATCATATGTGAAATTGTGCTTCCCCTGTTTTGAGGCCTGTGACTGATCTGATCTGAATTTGGAATGATTAGAAACAATAAATTTCAGCCCATTTCATTACAGCAAGGATTTTGTATGAAATTTTAAATGGAGTTAGGCTTAACAGGAAAAATGGTTTGGTCCTGAATGGGTTAAAATGTGAATTTAATAATTTACAGGTTGTGGGAAAACAATTTGAATACATACTTTTTCATGTAGATTTGAAGGATTTCTAATTTTTATAATTTTATTGATATATTCATGTATATATAAATACTTAAAATATTTTTTTTACTACTCCACTAAGTTTATTGGTATAACTGTTACAATTAAGTGAAGTATTTATTTCACATATCTTTATTAATAAAACTCATTCATAGTTTTCTTGATTTCTTCCTGACAATGCAATAATTTTTGAAATGCTATGTATTTCTGCTCATGGTATCTGAAATAAAATTATATACACATTAATATATGCATTTATATTTTCACAAATTTTATTATTTAAAGCCAGATAATTAACGATTTTTAAAAAAATCAAGTAACTGGATATTATTTTAAGAATATGATATCTGTTTTGTTTGTACAAAATTTCCAATGCATGACGTTCTCTTTATCTACTTGTTTTTATTAGTTACTTTCACTTTTCTTTTTTAAGGAAATTTGGAATAAGGTGAATTAACTTAAATTATTTAAAATCATCAACAATTTTAATTTGATTTTTAATTAATATTGCATTAGAGCTATAGAAGGAATTGTAAAAATTAGATTATTTCTCTCTAAATCTTAGATATGAAAAGTTTCATGAACACTGAAATTTAGTATGCAGCAATTTGTTATATACAGGAAAGTCAAAGTTTTAATTTTTACTAAGAAATGCTTGAGGTATCCAGATAAAATGTATTTCCCAGATGAATTCCTCTTTATGTACACATTGTTGTAAATTATAGCTATTAATATTGATTTAATTAATTTCGGGACTGATGTAACATACAGTATGGCAAAAATAAAGGCTTGCAGCATGATTAAGTTTCTTCAGTTTGAAAGGTTACAGTTTTCAGTAAATCCACACTGAAATGATGGCTGTTTATAGAAATGATAATCCATTATAACACTATTGTGAAGTGGAAAATAAATTTTAAATTTTACTACATGTTCCAGACAGATAATTCAATTATTGAAAGGCTTTCATTTACAGATGCTTCATCCTATTTGATTGACGAGCAACTATCATTACCAGTGATTCCCAAAGTGGTCTATATAAACCCCCAGGGGTCTATGATGACTTGCAAAGGGTCTACATAAATGGAAAAATAATTTGGAGGGAGTTTATGATAAAAGCTCCCATTAAATCAAATTACGACTTGAATTTTAAAAGAAAATTTAAATAGGTAAAATCTGATTTCCATTTGATTAACAGATTTACTTACTAAATTTAATGAGGTTAGTTTGCAGTTATAACATGACAGCCTACATTTAAGCATTTCTTTCCAGAATCAAGCTAAGCAGTATAACATTGGAGGTTGTGAATTTTCTTAATTTGTCACAGGCAATCCATCAGGACATATTAATCTAAGTTCAGCATTTAAATGCTCTTCATTCAGACTTTGAAACTAGGTTTGAGAATGGTTTGAATATGGTAATACCATAGTAGACAAACAATATGGTCACATTGAAAAAAAATTCATATTACAATATGAACTGATCAGAATAGTACTAACAAAGATCTTAAAGTTTAGAAATGGAGACAAGCAATTTTGGCTTTAAAAAGACATATGTGTTATGGAATATCATGAGAAAGTTTTTAATTGCTTTTCTTAGTGAAGAATTTCAGCATGCGGTTACAATCTCCAAAACAAAAAATAAAGGGGGAGAAAAACTGGACATTATATTAACAGAGGAGATTTAAGGTTAAACCTGACAAACTGATGTCAAATGTTGAAAATTTGTGATTGAAGCACCAGATTCATCCCCTCCTATTAAAAGCATTTGTTTGTTGTTCAGTTACTTTATGTATTAATTAAATTTTAATATAATTAATTAACATGTGCTTCTTAAGTTTAAACACTATACTTCAATAAAGTGAGAAATTTAATTCTTTTAAAGTAAATAGCTCTATACTAGCTGTCAAAAAGACATTTTTGATAAATTTTTAAAAATTCAATATTAGGTAAGAGTATTAGGTAATATTAGGTAAAATTCAATATTAGGTAATTCATTGTATATTAGGTACCGCAAACTAAAAAAACATGGCAAGGGGTCTATGAGGCAAAAATGTTCGGGAACCTCTGATCTATCAGGTGGAAAATTATTCCTCAATAGCACATGCCAAAGTTGTAAGCATGCTTGGTTCCACAATTACTGACTCCTTTTCAGAAGGAAACATGGTGCAAGGAAGATTGTTGAATCTTTGAGCAAAGTGAAAATTTTTTGGTTCTTTGGTAGCTATTGAACAATTCTGGAATTAACAATATGATACATAAACTAAAGAGATGAGCAAGAGTAAAAGCACAGCGACTCACCACAGCCTAAGAAAGGCTAAGGTGTATAAGACTATGGAAAAGGTCATAGTTTTTCAGAACTGTCGTGGAGATATTTTAAAAGACTACCTGGATGAAGTAAGACATTCAGCCACAAGCCTATCAATGCACATTGTTGAACAAATCAGACATCTGATCAACAACTAGATCTTGAGCAACTCTAAACAAGAAATAGCATTGTATGATAGCTGAAATTGTCTACCTTGTTACTGACAATGCACTTGCTCACTGGTCTCAAGGAGTGGTTGAGAAATCAAATTGACACAAACAGTTTTGAAATTTTGCCAGATTTGGCTTAATCACTCAATCTCACTTTAAAAGCAATTTTTTCTTATTTTTGCAATACAAAAAAATCAATCATTGTAGGGGTAAATATTTGACAAATGACGTTCAAGAGGCGGAACAGTGGTTTTCTATACAATCTGCTGATTTCAATAATGATAGCCTTTGAAAGGTCAAGAAACAGTATGGGAATTGCATAAATCTGGATGGTGACTCTGTAGAGATATCGTCAGAATATCAAATAAGAATTAGAATTCTATCTTGATTATTTTTATTAACAATTAAAACTTTTTAATACTCCTTTACACACTTGTATATATTTACTAATCAAAAGGCTTTAAAGATCAGAAAGAATAAAATATATTGTTATAGGCTAAATTGATTTTTATATGAAGTGAAAAGAAATATTCTAATTAAATATACTTGTAAGAAACCTAAATGAAAATTAATATGTGTGTGCCATTTTACAATTTTCTCTCTCTAAAAGTTGGAAATAATTTCATTAAATTAGTGCTGATGAAGGTAAGAAATGTGTATTTTCATAAGTTTAACAATAAATGATACTAAAAGATACCATCATTTTTTTAATTCATAACAATGCAGTGAAAATTAAAAATAAAAAAGTATTTTAAGATATATTGATTGTTTTTTAACATGGCACCACTTTAAGAAGTTTAAAAATTAAAATAATTCAAAGAAAAAAATATTGAATTATTAAAAATATAAAATTTGTCAAAATATCCTGGAAATAAATTATTTAATAACAAATATCTGATTTAGATTTTTCATAAATTATGTGTGGTTTAAAATGAAAAGCAAACAATACACTACATCTAGCTCTGAAGATTAATATATCAGGGAATTGGTACAAAATAGAAAAAATAAAATAAAAATTAACTTAAAAATTATACTTAAAAACACAGAAAAATAAATTGAACTCAATTAGAAAAAAATTGTGGAAATTTCATTAATTATATCTAAAACAGCAAGTCATACATTTTTATAAATAAGAGTGCCAATTTTTAAAATAAGGAAATAACTGACAAAAACAATACTTTTATAAAGCATTTTCATACTGTTTTAAACCTATTTATATTAGTGGTGCTACAATACTCAATATCGGAATTTTTTGAATCATGAAACGAACTTTAACATAAATAAACAAATGAGATTGTATTTTGCTTATGAAATGAAAAATACAATAATGATCTAAATAAAATATTCTAAATTCAACAAATGGGTATTAAGGTTTAAAAAAAAATTTAAGTCTCCTTTTCAATAAACTTCTGAAAACATTCTTTAAAAATACTTGAATTTCGAAATTTTGAAACATTAATTTTTTCCCCTTAAAATTACATTTGATGAAATTTACACTGAATGCTTTAGTTTTAAAATTTTACTTACTTTTTATCAAAAGTATTAGGTTTAACAATTACTCCATTTCCACACATAACTTCCATTGCTGCCTCAACTGATGAATAATATTTTGCTGCACTTGCTGCAAGAATAGCACAACCAAGTAACACTGGTTCAGAACAATTAGGAATAATAATAGGAAGACCTACAGTAAAATAGATTAGTATATTTAAAACAGGAATATACCTTCATAATATTTAAGTAAAGATATATGAACAATACAGTAATTTATGAATACATTATTACACTCATGTAACTGATATTTATACATAAGGGGATAAATAAGAGTAAGATTAATAAAAAAATCATTATAAATATTCATGGTAGAAAAAAAAAATTCGACTATGTAAAAACGACTATCAAATACATGTGTACCACAAAAATAATATACAAATGAAATAACTAACACAATTATATGCAGAATTAAACTTACTATTTTAGTAGTTCTATTTACTTAATATAAGTTGCTACATTTTATAGAATTCTTTAGATAAGAAATAAATATTTTATAATTCTTACATACAAAAATATGCATAAATACCTGTAACATCTGCATGCATTTGTACATAAAGAGGATTCTTAGAAAGTCCACCACAAACTAATAAGCAGTTGATAATATGTCCTTTATCTTCTAATGCTTTAATTATATGCTTCGTGCTGTACTAAAAAATTAAGTTTAATAACATTTTTAATTAATTGCAATTGATTTTAGCATTCACGTAAAACATCAAAGCAATTTTTCAATCAATCTAATTGCTTATTTTTTATATTTTCAAACTATGTGGGAAATAGAGAAATATGACAAGTTATATCATATTACATATTTTTACAGTTATAAAAATCATAATGTTCCAATAGTTAAAACATTTCTTTTTTTATTGTATAGTAAAATAGCCTATTGTACTCTAAAGTATTTAAAAAATCTTCAAAAAATTAATAACAGAATTATAAGGCAAATTTATATTTCATATATTTTATTGCCTATATTAAAACCTATTAATAATAGGAAAAATAAAAAAATAAAGCTGAAAAAAAAAGTGATTATAAAGCTGCATAAATAAATCCATAATATTAAAAATTTTAAAAGAGCAAAATTTCTTGCAATTCAACTACTTATCTTTTATACTAAAATACTGCTTGTCTTTATTCTTAGGATTAAAAGTTTTGAAAGTTTAAAAGAGAATTCTTTGATAATATTTACTTTGCAATGAACCATTGCAAAAAAGTTTTACATTGTTTTCAAATGCTTTGCACCAAATATCAAAGTATTCAGATTGTATAACACATAGCTACAAAATACAAAATTTATAGGTTTATAATACCCAAAACTATTAAATTTCTTTTTGCATCCTATTAGACTTCAAAATAGGCTAGTGTAAAACAATCCAAAGCATTTATTTTTGAAATAATTTGAGCAAAAGCCCAAATAAAAATGATTAATTATCAATTAAAAATGCCACTTTGCAAACACAAATGTAAAAATTTAAGGTTAAATGAGCACAATATAATTTTATGATGTTCAAAAATGAATAAAACCTACTGCTAAGGATTGAACTGTAGCCACATAATGCTTAACCAAATCTTCTTCATCTGAAGAAAGTGTTAATCCACAAACCTGAAAACATTCAACGTAAATAAAAACTAAAAATTTCTAAGACAATTTATAATGCTATAAAAACATAAAATATGACTAAAAAAAAGATTTACCATTCCTTTCAGGTCAGGATTAGCAAGAGGAGACCGGTTTCCATGATAGTCAGGATAAACATGATAGTCAACAGTTAACAAGGAAATAGATTGAATGCCTTTCTTTTCTTTTATCTTTTCAGCTATTTCATTTAGAACATCTGTAATATGCCTGCCAAAAATATTTAAAAAATAATATAAACTTATACATATTAATTGTGTTGTACATTCTCCTAGGAGTACAGAGATAATTGATGTATGGATGCATGTTAAAAAAACTTTATAATATTTATTATTAATAGATTTAAAAAAAAATTGATGTAAAATTTTTCATAGAAAATATCCAAAACACTTGCAGAAAAATATGAATAACTGAACTACCGAGAAATCATTTGTATGGTAACAGCAGTTGAATAATCAGTAGTAGTATTTATTTTTCTAATTACAAAAAATATAGTCGTCATTCGCTAATATAAATTATGTGATCTTCAATGTAAGGAAAATGTATATTACAATAGAAAAGTGATTTTTATATTCATTGAGCTATTTATTACTGCATTATATTTAATTTTTATTACATAACTGGTTCTTAGCAGAGCAAGGGGAAAAGTTATAATTTTGAATACTCTAAAAAATTACTTTCCTTTGAAGTAAATGAAAAAAATAAAATAAAAACAGTAACACGTGAAAAGTGTCCTATCAACTTTACAGCAGAAAATTATAAAATCATGAAACACTCAGATAAAATAACTTATTTTTTAGATTAATTCAAGGACCACCAGTAAAAAAAAGTCAATCAACAATGGTCCCTAATAAAGGAATAGTCTCCTTTGATTGAAAATGTTTCTACTACAGATATATAAATTTTTGGTACACACATAACATAAGGGGGGGGGGGGGATTTAAGAAATCTTTACTTTGGAACAATATTGTAGAGGTACATTAAACTCTTAGTTATATGTGCAGACACAACATTTGCTCAGGAAAAAGAAATCATTACCCAAATCTTTACAATGAGAAAAAAATGCGACATGCATTTTTATATAAGTAAAACCATTTACATATTTAAATAAGACTTATAAATTGTTCTTAAAAAAATGCATTCCACAACCATATTTATAAAAAATATTTTGCATTAATAACAAACAGGAAATTTAGCATTGGAACTTGTTACACAAAATTTTAACTGTCAAAAATAAGAAAAATGCTCCCTTTCTAATTTTTTTCCATAATTTTATACAAATTATTTATGAATAACACTTTTAGAATGAAAAAAAATATACACACACACTATTTAATATTATGATTAGAAAGCAGTTTTTTAGGCAAATTTTTTTGACAAATGAAATTAAATAGGACATTAACATTTTTAGAAAAGTGAACAGAAAGTTGGGACAATTCATTTGAGAAAAAGCTAGGGACATATCAAAATAAGATGCAAAGCATGCATCAAATTCTGATTCCACAAAAAAGCAGAGCTTAGAGACATTAAGGTCAAACAGGAGACAGTATTTGAACACTTGTCTTCCATATTTACCTCTTTTCCTCACATTTTAAAATCCTTTGCTTCAACAGGTTAGATGCTGGATGTGAATTGATAACGTGGTCAAGCTATTAAGAATGAAAATTTTAGAAATAGAAATTAAATTGTTCAAAATCTGACCAGATGAATGTTTTTTTTTCTTCATATTTTATTTGATGTTTTTAACAATGACTATTTTTTAATTTATTAAAAACCTCAAACAATATAAATAAGTATGATTAACAAAAGAGAGAAAGAAGTTGAATCATCAACCAATAAAATAAAAAGACATTACTCATATCAACATTATGATAAATACCTATTAAATAATATTTAAATTATATACACTGTTACACAAGGAAGTTTAATGCTTGTATATATAAAACAAAATATTCATACTTAATTTACTTCATCTTCAATCAATAAATTTTTAAAGTTTCAAATAATTTGTTAACAATTCATGTTAAAAATTTAAGAGCTTTTTTAACCTCTTAATGCATAAATTTTTTTTTATTTAAGGAAGCACATTTTAGAACCTTTTTCGGCAAAAGAAAAAAATATACAAAGTCAATCAAAATTTGTATTTTAATTTTGGATTTTGATACATATTGCAGACAAGTGCTGAATATTGCAATTTTGCACGTACATCAATTTTTATTATCATTTTTTTCTTTCAAATTGTTGTTCGGAAAAAAAAATTTTTTTTTTTTCCAGTAAAAATATTTTTTTTCTAACAGAAATATTAATAATATTTATTTATAAAAAAATAATTCACAACTTTCCTTTCTGATATATTTGGAAACAAGGTGCAACACATAACTCAAAATTGGAATTATTGCAGCCTTTGCCATCCCTTTTAGCATAACACACCACATAGTATCTTGTTTGAGCTTTTTTTGGTGCTGGTGGGGAAAAAAAAAACTTGGGAAAATGACATTCCATTAGTCATAGAATTTCAGAATATTTTGAATGAGAATTTCTCATTGCAGATTGCAGTCAATCACATGAGTGCAGACAGTGTTTGCTTATATTTGAGTGCAAATATTACAACACCATAAAATCCGACCCCCTTTAAATTATCTCGAGTATGCAGTTTGGCCTGTCTAAGCGCTTGAGTTAACTCAAGCACACATGTTAAGGAGCTAAAAATATGCAATAACATATTAGTAATATTAACAAGGTAGAAAATTCTCAAAATAATGTACCAGAGCTCCTGCAGCACTTTGTCCAGCTTCACTACACCAATAGCCAGGTACCATAGCAGAATAATATGGACCCCATACACCAGGAGTAAATATCGGATCTTTGTTTACCTTAAAAAGTATAAAGCATAAAAGTTATATTTTATGCAGGTAAAAATATATAAATCCAAAAACAGAACGTATTAAAGAATAATTATAATCATTAAAATTATTTACTTTCATATGACAAGTAGAAGTTCCACATATTAAAGCCATTCGCTTATCAAGACTTTCTGTGCAATCTTCAGAATCTTTACACAATAAAACACCTAAAAATATGTTCAGCTGAATAATTTTGTTTAAAAATCAAGCATTAAGAATAATTTTTTTTAGTGCAGAAAACTAAAGTGAAAAATAAAAATGTCTCTTCTTGCTTTTCTGTTTAAATTTTAAAATTATATTTATAAATTATTTGCATCACATTCAGTTTATTTAATACATAAAAATTACTCTAAAAACATTAAAAAAAATTCAACAACATTAAAGAACATTATTTTTAAAATTTTTTTATCAGTTTTAGAGCAATACTTTAAAAACTAATGTTTCTTTTCCTTTTTTCTTCAATCTAGAAAATTTTAATACATAAATAATAATAATTTTACTAACATATAAATACTTTTTATAAAGTTAACAAAAATTGAAATAAATATTCCACAAATTTTGCATTTTCAGTTCATGCTTCAGACACACTACATATTTAAATATATGATTTACATAAATATACTATAAAGGTAACTTACAATCATATAAACATTCTGCAAGGCATTGCTTTTTTTAAGAAAGGTGTTTGTGCACCATTAATAATTTCACTCAAAAAACTTTTAATTCTATATGTATGTTAACTTAAAAATTATTAAAATATATGCTTAATACATCATTCTTAATTATACATATATCTTTAAAATTTGATTCAGGGTGAAAAATGAAACAAGACTTTCACAAATCTGTTTCAATTATTGAAGTTTTACAAAACACATATTTTAAGAAAGTATTCATATTTTTATCAGATACCATGATTATTTGCAATAATTCATACCATGAGCTATTCCGCCATAATACACTGAAATATATTTACCAAACTTTATTTGTGGTAAACTGTATTTTACTATAAAAAAAACAGGAAATTGTATCTTCATGCTCATTGGAAATTCATATAAAGTATGCAAAAAATTTAATATACATCACTTTCATAACAGTTAAAAATGTTAATTTTCAAAATATTTGACAGAAAAATTTCAAGATAGTTGAATATATTGACACAAAATTCAATGGTATTTGTGTTTTATCACGACCACATTGGTGAAGTTTGGGAAATAAACTGGAGAATAATGAAAATTTATGAAACAAAAATACTTATTATGTGCATGTTTTTGCACAAACTTAGTTTTGAGTTTCAATTACCTTTTAAATATCATTAGCAAAACAGTTTTCATTTGTTTTACTTTGGTTGGAAATTTCATTGCAATAGAATAAAATTCATATTTCACTGATTTTTATTACATCATTCAGTTAACCACCTATTTTTCCAGTACTTTGTGTATGTTTAATCTAGTCTCTATATTTACAAAGTTATATCAATCACACATAAAACAATTGTGTGATTCACAGCTCCATGCTCAGAGTTAGCTTTCTCAAATTATTTTATTAGTAAATTAGCATACTCTTATCTTATGAGTTCATTACAAATTTCAGGAAGGGAAGAATTGTACAATAAGAAGAAAATGAAATATTGACAGATTGTGATAGTATTTGTTGAAACACTATTAAGAATTGATGCTGAGTTATCTGAATTAGGTATTCAGTGCACATTTGATAATCTCTAAATATTGTGGTTGTAACAATATATATGCCCAATGAAATTTATAAATGTGATTCAATTCCTAAGCTTTCAACTTCAGCAAATACTTTACCTAAGCCACCAGCATGAGCATCAATTATTGAGGCTGATACAGGTGTACCAGGGATCAAACCTATTTCTTCTGCTGCAGTAACACTTAAGCCCTTACCACATAATTCACCAGGAGATAAAACATTAGATCCTGAAGATTGAAAGGAAAAATATGAATAATGACTACATTCAGCTCTTTTCTTTGCTATAAATGAAATAAATGATTAACAGTAAAACTTCTAAAATTTGCTAAAGATAGGTTTTTAGAACTTGTTATTCTATTTATTTTCAATATTAAAATAACTAAAAAATTTACTCATTTAATAAGTACTAGTTTTTAATAATCATTTTTTTTAGTATAAAAAAAGATTAAAGTATAAAAAGATCCAAAATAACTGATTACACAATTATTACAAGTCTTAAAATTATCCCATTTATGGCTTGCAATTATAATGCAACACAAGTTATAATACAGTTGTAGTAATTTTTACGCTTTTGCATGATATAAGTTAGTCAATTATTATTACAAGACAATTTTCTCTCAATTATAAAACTAATTACAATTCTGAATAGGAAGTTTAATTGTTCAGATAGTATGATGTAATTCAGCATAAACTTTAATAATGCAATACACTATTGTAAAAATTTGCATGAATAAAATTTTAATGCATTGCATTTTCTGTTTCTGAAAAAAAACCTAGCAAAATATGGTATTATACAGTTGGATAAAATATGCAACATTACTAATGAAATATATATATACATTTAACAAAGATATATTATGAAGTCACATAAATGGTTCTTTTTATACTCAATGAATAATCTAATTATATATTCAATTAAAATTTGTTATTGTTTTAAAAAAATAAAGTGATCATATTTAAACTTGAGGGTCTGAGCTCCAAAATCAGCAAAAAAAATTAATTAACTATGTACAGAAATTCTCTAGGTCAAGAAATTTCCATTCTCAAAGATAAAGGATGAAAATTAACAAGAAAATAAACCTGAAAAAAATATGTTTCAAAGCTGTGTTTTAGGAGCAAATAAAACATAATAGAGGACATTATTTAGAGAAATCGCTTAATTTTTTTGGGTCTACATCAACATTCAGAATTGGAAAAAATGAAAGTACAAGGTAATGTAAATTTCATTGCTCTAATTCACTAAAAAAGCAATTTTTTAGTCAATGCCCTAAATGTTAAAAATTGGCACAAAGTACTTTTAATTACAACTATGCTAATGCATTGGGAGATTAAAATTTTTATTTGATAATGGTAGGAAAATTTCTAAGTAACAGTATTAAAAAAGCTATTCTCGAATCTATTGAACAATTAGTAACATAAAATTGGTCAAATTGTAAGCTTAATTTTTATTTTATTTTCTTACGGTAAAGGACAAATTTTAAAAATTGAAGTTAATGATGAACATTATTCCAACACCAGATATTCCTTTTGTAATAAAAACAAAACTAATACTAATAATGTACAGTTCCTGAACATTTTAATAAAATGTATTCAGTACAAAAATAATTATTGCAGTTTTAATAGGCATATTAAAATATTTCTAGACTACTAATATACCCCATTTATATGAAAAATTTGAGAAAAAAAGCTTGTTGCAAATATATTGATATAACTTGCATTATAAATTGAGTGGTAGTTATAAAAGAAAACAGACAATACTTTATAGAAGAAAAGAAATAAACCAAAGATTTTTTTCACATTTTGATCATTCTATTTATTAGATTGTGAGATCTTCAAAAACATTTAGTTTTTTAAGACCACACATTTTACTTTTTAAAAGGCAGATGAAAACAAGACAAAAACATTTTTAATAAAATTTAATTAAATTATCTTAATAACAAATCTAACAATTTATGGAAGTCTTTTCATAGGTTTATTATAAACTACTATTTATAGTTACCAATTTTTCCATAATTTTCCAAAATTAACTCTTCAAGACCAATTTGTCTCCAGAAGTCATTTTGCCATCCTCCACTTTCAGTTTTCCCTGCTATGTATGTCCATTTGCATACCAAAGAGCACAAAGATCTGACAATAAAACAAATTTAGATTTAATATGAGAAAGACACAAACTTGAAAATAATCAGCTTTGGACAAAAAATTGAAAAATAAATATAATACAAGTTTTAGACTTAATATTAATTGAAAAAAATTAAACAGTAATTAAGAATGTGTCTTTATTTTTATTTATGTCAAAAAGTGAATTTGAAAAACCTATGGGAGGGGGCAGGAGGATTAAAGAGATATAAGACAAAGTATAAATCTTTCAGAATGACTGATGGTATAAGTTACTAAAATAATTATTTATTCTATCATTCATTCAAATATATATATATATATATATGAATTGAACAAATGCCATTTTTCTTAAAATTAGTTTTAAAAATCTCTTCCCCCTCCTTAAATTATACACAATTGTTCATTTTATTTAATCCATTTTTTTGTAATATAGCATATTTATTTGAACTAATGATACAAGTAAAGGGTTTTGAATATTAATTAAAATACTCTATAACTTGGGAACTACAATGTAAATGGGTATAAAATAAATTAATAAAATATTAGAAAAATCTTCAATTAAAATTTTTAAAAGACTACTTAGTTTGTATCCATTTGTGTTAAGAATAAGAATGAAAGTACCTCTGTAAGCTTCCAGTAGCTTTCCATGTTAAAAAATCAGGTAAATCAAAAAAGCATCCAGCTTTCTTCCACTGATTAGGCAAATTCTAAAATAAAATTCATGATCAAAAATTTTATACATACATATATGTTTTATATACACTAAATTACTATAAATGTAACCTAAACCAAAATAGCCACAGTACATATATTCTGGATGGGCATACACAAAACTACTAAAGAAAAATTACAATTTTACTTGAATGACAAGTACAGTTATACAAAATTTTGTTATATATATGTATGCATGTATAAAACAAGACTGGTTTTATATGACCCAATCTATGTAACTGTATATCTCATTCAAATAAAGTAAGGATATTTTTCTTGTTTAATAGAACTAGTTTTATGTGGTTCACCTTGTATGTATATATATAATTTAAAAATTCATATATACACATGTATTTTATATTAAAGAACTAGCCGCATTGTACCAGCTTTTTCAAGTGTATAACCTATCCCCCCCCCCCAAGGAAATTTCTCCTTCCCATTTAAGTATCAGCACTTCCTAGTGATTTCTATATTAATGTCATTTCACTCCCTTTTTTTAAATGTCTTCCATTTCTGTCCCATCCATTATATTTTTAGATTGAAAGAGGAGGGGAACATTGCTGTCACTTCAAAGGGAAGTAAATACATAATTTGCAGATGTATGAAGTTTTTTTTCTTTGGGTGGCTTAATTATTTTCATATTTCCTACATTGACAACAAACAGTAATTTTTAAAAATAAAAAAAGAAACATAAGGAATAAATTGTTTTAAAAAAGCTATTCAAATAAAGACTATTACATAAAAGACAATTTTTTAAAAAAGAATCCACAATTTTCATGAAGTTTTTCAATCTTTAGTCAAAATAAGGATAAAATTTTTTAAAAAATTAGAAGGGATTCACACGCACACACACAATTTTTTAAAATTACTACATCTAAATAAGTAGAGAATGTACTCTTTCAGGATAAAGGCTTGATTGATTATGAGAAAGAAATACAGAGCGATTGGAGTACAATGTCAGAGAAAACATAAAAATTTATGCATTTTTTTGGAGGGAAGATTACAAAAGCTGCAAAATGTTGTCAGATTAAAAAAAAATTAATGAATTTATATAGTGTACATGATACCAATTTATGATGCAAAATTTCAGCATTTTCAAAAGTACTTTACATTGGATTTAAAACCAAGTGAGGCAATTGGTTAAATATTTGTAATTAAATAGTGTAAAACCTTTTTCATCCACAGTAGCTTGGGGGGTTCCATTTCAAGAGATATGTTATTTCCCACATACTTTAAGACTTCATGACCTGTTTTATTAATGAAATTTGCTTCATTTACTGCTCTGTGATCCATCCAAAGTATAATATTTCTGTTTGAATTCTCTAAAAGCAAAAATAAACGCATTAGATGACAAACTTATAATATAAAGAATCAATAAGCAGTTTAATTCATTTACCTGATTTGCTAACACTTAGAGGTTTGAATTCCTTGTCTAATGCCACTAAAGAGCAAGTTGCATCAAAACCAATACCTAATACCATTTTTGGATCGATTCCATTCACAATTTCCTAAAAGAAAATAAGTTTAAGTAAAACAGTTTAGATCAATATATACATTTATACATATAAATAACGATATATTCAATACATATATTTTGAATATATAGGATGATCCCTTAATATTTATCAAGCAACAGAAATTATGTCAGCAGGTCATTTAAATATTATGAAAATCAGTCTTATATTAGTCATCATGGCAGTGTGACTAAGTGATGAAACAACCACGCATATTTATATGAAACATGTACATTTAATACTAACTGAAACTTACATTTTATGCTTTTATTATAATAATTTTCTTCAATATCATTGTTAAATTTATTAAGCTTAAGGAAAACTAAAGAAATGTAATAAAACAAAGAAAACACATCCCCCCCCCCCCCAAATAATTTTTTTTCTTGAAACTAAGGTTAAATTCAAGAAAAATTTTCTACAGCTGTGAAATTTACATATAATTACTTATCCAGCAGAATTGAAAAATCAGGAAATTTTTCACAGACAAATTTCAGAATAAGATTGAATAAAATTCTTCATATTTCAATTTCATAGTAAACATTAAATTAAAATATTTCATTGCAACTTATTGATTTTAGGCAAATATGAAAATAAATTTCAAAATGTTCCAATTACTCTGGAGTACATGTGAAAAAGTACATAAAAGCAAGAAAAATATAAAACCATCTTACTTAAAACAATAACAAAAATTTAAAAAAATATTTATAAGAAATACATATAATGATAAATAATAGGAAATGTATCAATAAGTTGTGGTAATAGTCAATTTTGTTCAGGTAAAAATGGACATCATTGCTGTCAATTGTAATAGGTCCTGATGACAAAGGACATTTACATGGCCACCTGCTAAAAGGGAGAATGTGTTCTGGTTATTACTAAAGTTTGCTAAAGGATAGCAAAATTTTTTTTCATTATGTTACCAGTTCATTTATAACTGGAGTTAAAACATGATGCACTTCAAATTCAGTAAAAAAAATAAATTATATACATTATACGATCAGAAATATACAAACACTTGTATATTTTGCTTTTCCTGCAGATAAGTCAAAAATTAAAGTGATGTTAGTATTGTTTACAGCAATAATGGCTACCACTCAATGGGGAAAGGCTATCTACTATTATTTGGAAAGCTGCACACCAATCTTGCAGAACACTGGTCAACCTTACCACTGATTTAGAGCAATATGGTCTAGCTTGCAATCAATTTTCTAATTTATCCTACAGGTCTTCAGGTCTGGACTTTCAGCAGACCAGTCAATATCAGTAAGCCCCATCTGCACAGGCTTTGTATCAATGGCAGGAGCACAATCCTGTTCAAACAGGATTACTTTTTCAGAATTATTGCTATAATGTAGACAACACAAAATTGTTTAAAATGTTGGATTATGTTTCTGTCTTTAGAGTTCCTTGTGCTGGAAACAAAGGACACCAGATAAACCATGAAAAACACTCCCATTCTGCTTAAACCTCCAATTTCCATCTGAGATATAAATAAGTCAGTTTTAAAATATTTTTCAGCAAATTCCACATCCATACTCTATAATTGGATTGACTGATAGTATACTATGATTTGTTGTTCAATAACATATGGCAATATTGCCTCCAGTGTT
Source organism: Trichonephila clavata (assembly GCA_019973975.1). Lineage (NCBI taxonomy): Eukaryota > Metazoa > Arthropoda > Arachnida > Araneae > Nephilidae > Trichonephila > Trichonephila clavata. The sequence goes on along the minus strand of BMAO01032676.1, from coordinate 16,571 downwards.
GTTAACTTTTGCAACACTATAAGCAACATTTAGCCTCAGTTGCAGTAATGTTTGGTTTATATACAGCAGGTTTCTGTGAAAACCAAGATTTTGAAGTTCCCGACAAACTGTCATTGTACTGATGTTGTGCATAGAGGCTTCTTGGAAATCTTGACTAATTTTTTCAATTAAATCCATGCAATTGGTTTTCATAACTTTCTTCAGTACCTACAGTCCCTGTGTCTCCAGCATGATGCATCAGATGGTGATTGTACAGTTATTAATCCTGCATGGTTTAATTTCACCATTCATTGCATATTGTCTCATTTGGTGACATCTTTTGATTTGATGAAATTGGTTGATAATATAATATGCAAGTAGCAAATTTTGATATAATTAAATAATTCCATTTGATTACAAAATATAAATATGAAAGATTTTTTATTTCAAAGACTTAATACTCAATATAACTTTCCAATAAAAAGATGAACATTAAAAGTACTTTAATACATCCATTTCTTCAGCAAATCTTTGTTTAAAAAAAAGTCAAACTATTAAAATACATATGAAGAACCATCTCTGAACTAAACCTATAATTAAGATGAACTCTTTCAGTTTCTAGTTTTTAATGATCAATTTAATGCTCTTTCTTAAAAAAAAAAATAATATTTCATAAATATTTTCTGAAGACAAATCTGATATTTATATAATTCACCTAGCCCCTTGCCATTATGAATTTCGTGGGACTCGATCTGACACTGTCAGACAGATGGCACTAGAAACAACATGTTAATTATAAGTAGATTTTTGTTACAAATTATAATGGTGGAACATCTTTATTAAATGACTTTCAATCAAACAAGAACATTTATTTACCACTATAAATAAAATAAAAGAATATTTCTATTAGTGACTGGCTTATGTCATGACCAAGCATTCGAACATAATGAAACCCATTAGAAAATAATTGCACATAAATATATAAGAAAAGCATGATAGAATTTTATATATTGAATAATTTGGGAATCATGTAAGGAACCATCGGCCAATTTTACCACAAATCAAAAGTTGTTGTCCATTAAAAAAATATCGCCAAATATTGTCATCCTAATTATTATTTGAACATGCGCATGCAGTTTCCACTATTGGCTGCATATTGCGGCATTTGGCAATATCTTGATTTGACAAAATTGATCAATAGTGTAATCCATATAAGGACCAATAAATATTTTTATTTCATCAATAATAATCTCATACAGAAAAACAACTTAGTTATTTTATTAAAAAATAAACTAAGTCAAAAAGGTACTTAAATATCAGTCAAATAAAAAACTGTCGCTAATCGCTATGATATGCAATCAATAATGATAAAAAAAACCTCTTGTACATGTTCAAACACAATAACTTTATTTTATTTTTCCTCCAATTTTTCTTGAGAAAAATGATTAACATTTAGGCTTTATCTTGAAAGGAAGAGAACACTATCACCCCATTGATAGTGTTAATGGATAGAATATGTCTACTTAAAATCAGACAAGTCTTTGCCTAAGTAATTTTGGTTATATGATTAAGGTAGTTGTTACATATTTAGTTCATTTAAAATTTAACCGTTTTTGTTATAACAGAATTTTAATAACAAAATACAATTTAAATTTAATTAGTTATGAAAATAATCTTTGCTGCAAACTCTTTATCAATTTATTGCTCAGCAGGCCAATATGCAAGTACCCTCAAATTTATTTCTAGATTCAGCAAAGGTAAATGACGTATGCCGATTTTGTAAAAAAAATATTACGACTTTGGGTACATACATATTATCACAACAATCACCAATTCTATCAATAACTCCCCAAATTGGAAACCTCAATTTCCTATGTGTCATACATGCTGAATTGACATCCATGTGCTTCATTTCATTTAATGTCACCAACAAGTTGCGATAATAAGTAAGTACCCAATTTTGACTTAAAGTAATTAACTGGCTAACAGACAAAAGTAACCCCCTATTAGTTATTTCTTCTTTTTCTGATGTTTTATTTAATTTTAGCTTTTTAAACACATTAAAATAAAAGTAATGCATCCATTTATAATTTTAAAAAAATATATTTTACTTTAAATCAACACAAATTTTAAGAGAAAACTATATTTTAAAAGCATTATGACATATATATAAAGAAATTTTGGTACTTTTCCATTTTGCCAGAACAGGCAATAAAGTCACTACAAATTATAAAACTGATGCCAAAGAGAGTGTTTCCACTGGTAATTTTTTACAGCCTCATTTTCAAAACAAATTGCAGCTCATTTGAAAAAAAAAAAATTTAAGTTATATTAAAATGTTTATGACTAAGAAGTAACAAATTCTTAGAACTAAAATTTATTAAAATTTTTAGTACTTACATACTATTGCAACAATGCCAATGTTCAAGATAATTCGCCAAGTTGATAACCCCAACTATGTGTGTCATATGCACTGAATTGGCAACCATTAGCTTCATTTGATATAGTGTCACCAATATGGTTACGATAATAAGTACCAAATTTTTTATGTGTATACTATGTATTGTCACCAATAAAGTCTGTTTGGCGAGGTTTATGCTGGCAAAATGGTAAAGTACCAAAATTTTGTTAAAATGATAAAAATATAAAGAGATCAAAATATAAGTCAGAAATAAATATCTGTACTAAGCACTTATAATAAAATACAAGAAAAATCACAATGCAGACCAGGAAAATAAATATGTACCCTTTTATTACAATATATTAGAAGTAACATTTTATGAAATAAACATATAAAATTAATAACGTATTTGAATTACGATTTCACCTTTATAACTTTAACACACAGGGTCCATATATCATCAGATGACTGTTCATACATGTCTGGATGCAGGTCCCATGTTTTAATTGGAAGTGATGCAACTTTTAAGATAATTCCATTACATGTAACAAGACCAGCTCTAACGCTTTGAGTACCAACATCAACTCCAATGAAATATCCCTCTTTTTTATCCATTCTTGATACCATCTATATATGTCTATGAAAATAATAGCACCACACATGCACATGTTTACAGAGTAATAATCATGAGAAGATGCATGCAAAAAATTGATGATATAAAAGATACTTATTATACTATTCTTAATAATAAAATCAAAAGAAAAAGTAAAATAAAAACATAACTATATAATAATTAAAGAAACTTTCTAAGAACATTTTAGATCTCACCAATACACGTTCCATAAAATTAAATTAAGAGCAATTCACAACTAAATATATGTTAGTCATTCAGTTTTCAAAAATATTAGAATTTTAAATTTCACAATTTAAAAAGAATTGATTTAGTGGTAATTTATTATTCTCAATAATAAATGGCTAAAATGTTTCAAGCTTAGATAAAAAGTACTTATATGCTAGAGTTCCAAAATAATATATATATTTCTTTCAGTATCATTAAAAACTGCCTAATTTTTTAAGCTTCAAAATGATGAATATAATATCAATGAAAGTAAATACTCGCATTAAGACAGTATTTAGTTTAAATACATATTCAAAAAGTGTCAAAAAATGATCACAGTATCATCTGAATAAAAAATATGAAAGTTCATGGAAAAATACATAAAGAAAAGTACATACAATTTCTCGCAATGAAACGGATGTACACTTTGAAATCGAAAACCACTTGTAGATTAATTGTAGATGTGATGCCACTCGCAAAAAAGTAAACATTGCATAAGCGAATCAACGCCAAGAAAAAACCTAGAAGAAAATTCTCATCATCAAACTCAATCTAACCTTTTCAAAAATGTTAACTCTCCATTCTTATTTGTAAACTAATTAGTAACTGCCCAGTAGCGTAGAGTTCTTTTATGAGTGGGGGAAAGAGCTGAGATTTTATTCCAAAAAACATGTAAATGAAAGCGCCAAAGCGCAACATTTAAGCTTTAAATTAAAAATCTGTTGGTTTGTGTGTAAGGGAGGTTTCTGTGTTAAGCACTACTCCACCCATCTTCCCAAATCGTAACTACAAAATGACGAAATCTGCATCTCCTGGAAATAGAGATGTCCACGGTAGCCAAGTGGTTATGGTCCCGAGTTCGAAACCTAGTGACATTGAATATCTTCCGTGTAGAGGAATTGAAGCAGGTAAAAATTCCTCCTGTTGGTGTCAGCTCAAGTGTATTCCTCGTCACTTAAGCGTGGTTTAAAATTACGACGTCAGTCACCATTAACTCTCGTGTTGCTTTATAGTGCGACGTTAATAAACACTCACTCATCCTTCCTCCTTTTTCTAATGGGCTACATATTTGCAACTAAGCTTTTATAGGCACGGCAAATCCCCAAATGTGAGAGCCATTTCATGGTAGCACCATCCAGTGGCGGCTCTCGCAACCAAATTATGACGCTCGAATGAATTTTTAATTCAAGCTCTCGTCGTATGCCAAATATTGCTGTGATTTAATTTTGCCGAGACTGCCAGAGCCAAATTGATATTCAAGAGATCTTTTACATGCCATATAATCATATGACATGAGTGTCTATGATTTTCGCGTCCAGAAAATCTATCGACTCCCGCCGGGATCGAACCCGCAACTTTGGGCTTACAAAGCGGGCACGCTACCTATATGCCATCGAGCCGACTACTCACTCATTATAAGAAAGAATCGGCCAGCGTACACTCACTCACGTAATAATGGACTGAATGACCAGATAGGCCATTCATAAAAATGAAACCATGTGCTTCCCCTCCCTTAATTATCATTATTTTTCTTGGCTTTAAAATTAGCATGTCTATCTATTTTGTTTCAATTTTATTTTATTCTCTCATAATTGTGTTTTAAAATCTATCATGTTGGATTTTATAGTGCGTTGACAATGATCATCCTCTTTTAGATGGGAACATTCTCTCCTTTCTCCGCCCCTTAATTAGAGCTCGAAAGGCAAATGTTTTAATTTCCCCCCTTCTATTTTTTTCATAATTGCAGAAAACAATATAGTTTAGTCACTGCTAACCAGATTGTTACACCTAATATGTTGTAAATATATACACCTATAATTTACCTTCACAGTTAGAGGTCAGCTATTTTTTAGCAACGTTTTCATGACATACAGTGAAATGATTTATCACGAAATTGAGGGGACTAAAATATCTTTTCACGCTAAAGGAATTTCGTGTTAAAGGATATGGCAAAAAAAAGTAGCGCACTTAAGTTTTAGATTATATTTTATTTACACAGATATGTGCATATGCATGTGCTTAATAGAAACCTTAAAAACATTTACGTAATTTGCTCTCTTTTTTAATTATTGTTGATAAAGTAGAATTAGCAATATACAAAAATCTTTGCAGATTTCCGTGTTCGTTTCCTGTTTTTGATCAACAGCCTTAAGTAGTTCAATCTTCATTTTAAGCGAAATAGCTGTTTGCTATTCCCCTGAGTGCTCTTTGCCATTGTGCTCGCAAAAAATAAATCTTTTAACATAAAAAAAATAACGCGAACCAATCTCTCTGATTTTTACACTACGATGTCCTAGTTAACGAATTCCAAAGCTAACTAATGAGAGATGAGACGCTTTCGTGAAGCGTTTGTGGAAATGGAAGGTGAATGCAACTTATATAAACAGAATTGGCTCTTGTAACAGGCTATTCCGAGCGTATTTCAAAGCCAAGTTAGGCTCCTTTCTACGAAACATGTGAAACCACCTCTCTTTTATTTCACATCCTTCTTAAATCAGCATGCGCGGCTGGTGTTTTCCGTACTTTGTTCATTCGCAGAAAGGAAATCTTTTCGTTGTAATCAATTTTCGTTTCGTGTTAAGAGAAAAGATGCAGGAAAATACATAATAGTTTGTCGGGAACGTTGTAATATTTCGTGTTAACTAATAAGCGTATTTTACTGTACTTCTTAATACTTGCGGAGGACTACCCCGATTGTTGTCTCTCTTCTCTCTACTACTTACCAACCCGCGGCACGCGTGCCACATTGTGGCACGCGGGCTTCGTAACTGTGGTACTCGAAGACTTATTGAAAAATTACAAAAATGTTGTGAAAATATTACTGAATTAAATGAATTACAATAGAAAATTATCACAAAGAAAATATGTAAAAAACAGAAATTTTCAGCATACGATTTTAAAGGCGCTAAGCAAGATTTTTTCTTTCCTTCTGTATAGCATCGAAAATGAGATCATGCTCCAAAACTTACAATTCCACAGCATTGTAACGTTCCCAGAAAAATGTCGAATAACGTGAGACTAAAAACAAATAAATTCTCCCTCTCTCGGACGGTCGAATCTGCCCATAAATTCACCCTCTCTCGGGGGTGGTTAATTTTTAACATCTCGAATTTCAGCTTCCCCTTGCAGTGCTGAAGTTGGGTGTTTGTAGCTATTGGCTGTCAGCGTGATGTCAGATCCGAAAGTATTGACTATTTACGATTTCTGTAATGTCAAGAAGTAATTCTGCAATATATTAGGAGAGCAGTTGTTGATACGGTAGAAGTAGTTCTATCTGCACAAAGTAGTCGCTTTATAAAACAGAGGGAGTGAGAACTTGCATCCATGACTAATCAGAATGCTAGATTTGGAGCCTAGAAAATTTGTAGCGTAATATAGGCAAATTGTTTCTAGCTGTCAGACTTAGTTGATTTAAACTCTGTTTAGAAGACGTTACGCTTTTTTTCCTTTTTTCTAAAATTGTTTTGAGATTTTAGCGTTGAGCGTAGTTGTCTAATTTTTTTAAATTTTCAATATATTTATGAGTAAACCTTCGACATCGAAAAGAAATTATGAAGAGGATATTGCAGCACGTGATTTTAAAATTGTCTGGGAAGAACAATACTTGTTTACACATCAAAATGCTTCCAAGCCTGTTTGTTTGATATGTGGAATTTGTATAGCAGTTCCAAAAGAATTTAACTTGGACCATCAGTTCAAACAACTGCATTTCAACAGCAAATATTCTGTTGAATCAAATTTGCGAACGGAATTTATCATTAAAAAAAGAAATTTTTAACCGGCCAGCAATCTTTGTTCCAGAAGAGAAATGACGAAATGGAAACCATGGTAAAGGCTTCTTAAGAACTTTCTTTGTCATTAGCCCACAAGAAAAAAACATATTCTGAAGGAAGGGAGATAAAAAAAAGTAGCATTTTAATTTTTGCCCAAAATGTCGGTGATCTAAATGTCAAAAATATCGTTGATAAAATAGCTTTGTCTAGAAATACAGTCATGCGTCTTACAGATGACATAGGCCAGGATGTTGGAACGCAAATTGTCTCTGGACTTCAAAATTGCAAATATTTTTCATTAACTTTGGATGAAAGCTGTGATATCACAGACAATGCGCAGTTAAGCATATTTGTGCGTTACACGAACAAAAATTTTGATACTGTGGAAGAATTTCTTGATTTGCGCCAACTAGTTTTTCTTCAGTTGAAGACATTTTTAAGGAACTTAAACATGTAATTGAAGTTAACGAAGTAGAATGGACAAAATTAGACAGTTGGCACAGATGGAGCGCCTTGCATGGTTGGCAGAATAAAAGGTTTTGTTCCTTTGCTTGAAAATTATTTGGGAAGAAAATTTTTTGAATATCATTGTATTATTTATCAAGAAGCTTTTTGTGCCAAGGACTTAAACTCGTCTTTCGTTGTTGATCCCGTGGTGCGCTGTTTCAACAAAATACGAATTCGTGCTCTGAATCGACAAAGATTTCGTACGCTTTTCCCCGAAGAAACGGAAGAAAATGGCGAGTTACTCCTTCATTGTAGTGTGCGCCGACTTTCCAAAAGAAGTTCACTTCCGAGATTTTGGAGTTTGAGGGAATGTGTTTTAGAATATCTGGAAGAAAACGATGAACTGCCCAGTGAATGCTCGCTCCTCAGCAGTGAAAATTGGCAATGGGATTTAGCTTTTCTTACCGATACAATGGAACATTTAAACAATTTAAATTTAAGATTACAGGGAAAAAATTGTATTTTTTCTACCCTAGTTGGTCATATATCTTCTTTTGTGGACAAACTTTTGCTTTTTTTGTCTGGATTTTGGAGAAAAAAAAATTAACTAATTTCCCATTCGTGCAGGAGCTATCTGCCAAAGTTAGTAATGTTCCAAACTATGCTAGATTTAAAAATTTAATATCCACTTTGCTGGATTCTTTCAGACCCAGGTTTGAGGATTTTAAAGATGATAAAAAAAATATTGAACTTTTTACTAAATCTTTTTTCGATTTCTCTTCAAGACACTAATTGTTACCCACCTCAAGTACAAAATGAAATTATTGACCTACAGCACCATATTACTCTAAAAAGCAAATATAAGGAAATTATTTTAACCGCAAATGATCCGAATTACATCGAATTTCGGAAATTTGTGCCACCAAGCAATATTCCAAATTTACATGATTTAGCGGTCAGATAGTGTTATAGGTTTGGATCAACATGTTTGTGAAGAAATGTTTTTTATTACGCGTAATTAAATCAAAATATCGCTCAAAATTAACTGATATGCACCTAAAACACCTAATTTTGTTGGCATCTTCACGAACTAATCCAAATATGGATATTTTTGTAAAAGAACTACAAATTCAAAAGCCACATTAAGAAAGTACTGACTGCTTAATAATCATTTAAAATTAAATGTTTCAAGTTGCTTATTTTTATTTTGTACCTAAGCTAAATGATTGATCCTGTAAAAATTTATCAACAAAAAATAAGTTGCTACTTTTGTTTTATTCGTTATACCATTTTTTTTATTTTCACTACATAGAGCTTGTATTTAAAAATATGTTTTTGGTGTAAATAACCCATAATAAGCCTACAAGTAACATTTTTTTTCCACTTTTGTATATCTTGGTGGAAAAGTTGGAAGTGGCACGCGTAATTTTTTTTATCAGATTGTGGTACGCTTCCCAAAAAGGTTGGCCACCCCTGGCTTAGGGTATAACATTGCTTTTCCATTATCTTCATGCGTTTGAAAGACTACCCGTCATACAAGTTATATAGAGAATTTGCTTTTCTCACATGTGCAATAAACGGTTCTCTTTTCTGTTTGAGAATTATTTTTCGCTCTGTCAGAAAAGAGGACCATTTATTAAAGCAGCGGGAAAAGCACTCTCTTAGCTCTTTTCTCATCACAAAGAATTCGTTTCGCGTTGTTTAATAATTTTTTAAAGTACAATATCTTGATTTAGAAAAAAAAAATCTAAAACTACCGAAAAAACTTTCATTGAAAATTGTGTAGGAAATATTTTGAATCTTAGCCGGCTGGGTGGCGTGGTTGGTTTGTCACTGGCCTTCTGCATCCAAGGTTGCGGGTTCGACCCCGGCTCAAGTCAGTAGATTTTCATGATGCAGAAAATCGACCAGCCATGTCGTATGATTATACAACATGTAAAAGATCCCTGGAGTGTGTGTTTGGCTTGAGTGCTCTCGGCAAAATTAAATCCTAGTATAGGTTCGCATAGTCAGAGCTCAAGTGCCTCCTTTTGGGGAGGAAACTAGGCATCGAAATTACTTGCGACGATTGGTATCCGCCTACAAGAAGGGAAAGACATATATTCATTTCCGGGGAATAATAGCCTTTATAGGCCCCCCCTCCAAAAAAAACTTGTAACTGTAACGTTTGAAAGCTTTTCACACAATTCTTACCACACAAAAAGTACATCTAAAAGAAATCTTTTGTATTTGTTGTCTAATTATTAGAAATATTCATCAGAGGAAAGTAAAATTTATCCTTTTCACTTTTTTACTTTTACTTTTTGCAGGATCACTTATTTTAAAAAGAAAGAACCAAAATTGATAAATTAATTGAATTTATCTTAACAGCGAACCATCCTTTTTGAGCACATGTGTAGCAAGGCCACGTGTTAAACGAAAGATATGGATGGCGGACAATAGGTGCGATTGGTCTATTGTCCACTTGAAGAAGGAGAGTAATAAAAGTGTCTTTTCTGTCTTTTCGCTTGAGGAACCCAAAAACACAAAGAAGTGGTAGCAGACAAATGGTTATCAAAGGAGCTAGGTTTCAGGGAAGACATGCAGTGACAATACAAAGCAAAACTTGTAAGCTCCAATCTGTTTTCTACAGGACTGTACATGATAGTGAGTGTTCGAATTGTCGAGAGTTTTATCAGATAACTTCGAATTATTGCGTGTTGTAGTCTGTCCAGGCACAGATTTTACTTCGAAATATTGAATGTACCAAAACGTATTGTTTTAGTTCGAAATATCAAGCGTTTTTCTAGGGACTGAGCATATACTTCGAATTATCGGGAGTCGACTGTAACACGCATTCTCAAACGGAGAACTCTGAAATATAGACAAACAGATAAATGGTAAATATTATGCATGGGAAACATTTATATCGTATTTTCGAAAAATTTCATTACAAGATTTTTAAAGGTATAAATTTCATATTTATTTCGAAATCATAGACAAGGAAACTAAAAAACATCTCAATTTTTAATTTGTAAACAGTATAATGATGAGAATTTTTTTTATTTTTTATTAATAGTGAAATAAATCTCCAATTTTTTGTTTTGTTTTGAAATTTCCTTTTTTAAAAAATATTTTAGAATGGTACGTTATTTTCAATCCAATGCATTAACTTAAAAAAAAAAAAAAAATTTAGAATGTTTTCTAAAAATACGATGAAATAAATTACTTTATATGAATTTTAGGACACAAATATCTTCGTTAAAAAGTCTCAGCCTTACAATTATCTGAATATACTCCCTGGGTAACTTGCGTTTCCTCTTTTGTGTTGAAATTACTTAAATAAAAAAAAATTGAATAGAAACCAGAGAATAACTGGTAAATAAAGCCATCTTCATAAAATCGCATTCTTGTTCTAAATAATATCATTATGAGAATTCAAAAAAATGACAAATAACCTTTTTTCCCAATCAATTATGTTAACATTTCCTTATTTATCAGATTCCTGATTAGATCCAAAAATGGTCAAGTGGCATGCAGAGAAGATACAGGTTCACTTCGTCATCTGATACTTGTTCAGAATTACGAGTCTGCAGCATATATATAATCACATTGTAATATTAACACAGCAAACAAAATGTAAAACATGAACTTGAATGTATCATATATTTTCTAATAATTATATAATATGAAATGGGGGAAAAGAAGTCATATATATTTCGAGAACTGTTTCATGAAAACCTTCCCTGAGAGCAATGCTATTAAATATTTTATATAATTTTAACCTACATTCAAATTCAAATTAATTTTAAATTGTAAAATTGTTCAATTTATATTTCTTTAACAGATTTTGTTCACATACAATTTAAACAAAGCAATAGACTCTTATTAAAGAAAATTTCTTTATATCAAACCTACGAGAAACTGAACAAATTATTTCTGTTTGTACTAGTATTAAAACAAGCAATCTGTTAAATGCAGATATATGGAATTTTTACAGAAATATAAAATCACTGTATATTATTATGAAGTTAAAGATAAAAAAAAAAATTGATACATAGGGTGAAAGAGATTCATTGGATATCTAGATAAAAAAATCTATTCTTGTCTTTCATTAAAATTACAAATATAATTGTAGATTTATTTTGTTGAATATCCCCAATAGCAAAAAAAGATTTAATCTTCTTAGGGGAAAAATTAACAAGAATTATAAAAGTCCCTTTATATAAGGTACCTGAATACGTTCGAAACGTGATTTTGCAAAAGCGTACAAACGAATATTTTTTTAAATATTAAATGTCACTTAGATTAGAATACACATATAAAATTGTTTTAAGAATATTATTACAATAAAAAATTATTTAAATGCAATATTTTGGCAAAAAGTGATTTTAGAATTACCTTTTATAAGAACATTCTTCTTTTATGAAGAATGCTTCTATATATATTAATAATGTTTTTCTTATACAGTCGACTCTCGATAATTCGAAGTTAGAAGGACAAATTAAAAACTTCGAATTATCAAGAGGGTATAAAAAAAAAACTCCCAAAATACTCGAAGAGAATTTTTGCTTAACACATTTTAATTTGAAACTACGTAATAAAACAGCAATTCTACATATGTATAAAATTATTATAAAATAATTTATAAAAAGTATATATTATACAATATAAATAGTATACACATAGAAGTTAAAAGTCCTGTATTAAAAGAATACATTCAGTACATTCATACACAATCCTGCGCATCTCTTGTCAATAGTGGACCATCCTTTCTGAGCACATGTGCTAAACGAAAGATATGGACGACAGATAACAGGGTGCGGTTGTTCTATTGTCCACTTGAAGAAGGGAAGTAATAAAAGTGTATTTTCGTCTGATGAACCGAAAAACTCTTAAGAAGGGGTAGCAGACAGATGGTCATCAAAGGAATTATATTACAGGGAAGACACGCAGAGACCATAAAACACAAAACTTGTCAGCTGCAACCTGTTTGTTACAGGACTGTACATGACAGTGTGTGTTCGAATTGTCGAGAGTTTTATAAGATAACTTCGAATTATTGAGTGTACCCAAACATATTGTTTTAGTTCGAAATATCAAGAGTTCTTCTAGGGACAGAGCATATATTTTGAATTATCGAGAGGTTCGTATTATGGAAATTTTGTATTATCGAGAGTCGACTGTATATAGCTAAGATTTTTCCAGAAGGCCTGAACTATGACTTTTGAAAAATTCATATTATTTTCCGAGTTACCACCGACTGAAATAGTTATCAGTGTTTTTCTGTTAAAATTTCTCCATTCTGATGTATTAAAACATGGATAAATCCACTTCTAAATTATATATTTCAAAAATCCTAATTCAGGCTCCGTACAGTGGTTTGAGCTATATATAGGCAAAATATGATTATTACAGAAGCATTTTCCATAAAAGAAGAATATACGGAAAATAAATAATTCTATGCTAATTTTTTGCCAAAATATTACATTTAAATCATTTTTAACTGTAATAGTACTCTTAAAACAATTTCATACGTGTATTCTAATCTAATATTGTGACTCTAAATATTAAAAAAAAATATTCTTTTGTACACATTTGAAAAATCACGGTCCCGAACGTAGTCGGATACCTTAAAATTAAATATCCATTCCATATAAAGGCGGAAAACTAAATTTTTTTGTTGAAAAAATAGAACTTCTAATGGCTCAAGCCTTTAAATAATATTAAGAAGTGTTTTATCCGTAAAAAATTGTATTAATGTTGGAGTTTACTGCACCGAGTGGCATGATCGCGAAATCATGGTGTCCATTGATTCACGGCTCTCAAACAATGATCGAAAAATATAATAATATTTTGAGGAAGTCATTCGAACAAGATATAGCCAAGTCTCTTCAGAAATGCAACAAAATTGTAATGCACACAAAGCACACTATCTGTAACACAGTCAAATAATACTTTAAAAAACTTTTACTTAGAACAATAACAAAAGATGTCAACTTTAACAACGTATCTTAAAATGGAATATAATTATATCAGGAGCAATCTTCAACACATTTAGAGCTATATCAATGAAATTTACCAAAAGGACAAGCTGTGGTATGACATCCAATTTCATTGGAACCCTTTCTACAATCTTTGCGTTCATTTTCAACAAATAAGATGATAATAATATGAAAGATAATTATTTTAGAACTAAATATTAGGTATTTCCATTATTTTGACAATCAACAGTAAGATAATTTCTTGAACGGTTGGAACAAATTAGTTAAAGGAAATGCTGAAGACGTCAAAAAACAAGTGATAATATGTGATAACTATATTTATTTAAACATGAAATACTTTTTTTGTGTATCTTTATGGAACATTCGTAATAATATATAAAAAGAACCTTGTAAAATTGTGCATATAAAATAACATTCAAAATAAATACATTTTTAGTTTTCCGCTAAAAGTCCATTTTTTTAGAGGGAGAAAGTGATGTCGGGGATGGCGTAAGAGTCATTCTTTTTTAATAAAAAGATGGAATTACACCCAAGTCTTTTTTTACACGGTATATACGTTCCTTAGTAAACCTGCAAAAAAAAAATAAATACATACGGCATATGGAAAATTTAGGGACATGATCCGCAACTTTAAAAAATCGCGTAAGATGAAAAAACTCTAAATATTTTCCCAAAAACCTGTGCAAAAAAGCAATAATGAAATTCCCCCATGGTACTTATTTAAAAACAAAAAACAAAATCATTTTTATTGCAAATAAATCATGCACTCGAATCCTCAGGCATGAAGTTCTTGGCTCCGCTAAAGCCACAATTCCTTTTTAATAGTAAAAAAAAAAAATTATCAACACAAATTATATTGGAAAATTTACCTTCGTATTAAAAAAAATCTTTAACTGGAACATTAACCTTTAGGAATTTATTGACCCCTACGAAAGGAACACATTAACACAAAACACAATTATACTGAAAAACGAAATGCTGTGTTCAAGTTGGAGTACAACAAAATAAAGAAAAAAGGATTATAAAATTTGAGTATTCCCTGCAACTCCAGAATGCAAAGTTACAAGCCATGAAGTAGAACAAAATAAGTCACTCAATCATGTGCGGGCACAAACCGAACCCCGTCTTCTGATTACTCTGTCAAAATTACAATTAAAAAAAAATTGAGGGGATTCGTGTTAGAATAAAAAATTTGTTTATGTTAGTGAAAGTATAGATTCGAGTATATTGGCGAAACGGGTTATTTCAAAATCGAGTAAAAAAGACTGTAAAATAAATTAAATGCAAATAAACTTTTTTAAAAACAAGCTTTTATTTAAACGCGCTAAAAAGAATAAAATAAACTTTTCCTTTAAAACTTTTTTTACTATCAACTTATAACGTACACAATTTATATGATATAAAAGCTTGTCGCAAGATTTAAGTAATTGTATTAACTAAGTTTGAAATTTTTAAAAATTAAAATCAATAAGATCAAATTAATTAATTTACTTGTTTATCTACATAGGTAAATCTCGCGACAAGCTTTTATATCATATAAATTGTATAATGACGTTATAAGTTGATAGTAAAAAAAGTTTTAAAGGAAAAGTTAATTTTGTTCTTTTTAGCGCGTTTAAATAAAAGCTTGTTTTTAAAAAAGTTTTTTATATTTAATTTATTTTTTACTTTTTAGTTATCGCTGGACATTTTTCTCAGTCTATTCATCTCATTCAACGCATCATTGATGCAAGGTCGTTTGTCGGTGAATTTCGAAGAGTAACTAAATGAATTGTTGCAAAAAGTCGCATTTGACGGGGAAAAAAAAATTTAAATCCGTAATTTTTTCAATCTTCGTACAGATCTTGGGTAATATTGTTCTACACACGAAAAAAAAGTTTCGTGAGATTGTCTTCATAAATGATGAAGTTATTAAATGTTTAATTAAAATTTTGAGTATTTTTTGAAAAAACGTAAAAAAAAGTTTTCGGCATTTTATTTTTAAAATGACTGATTCTAAAAGAGCAAAGCATGCGCTGTTTTAGTACGAAATGTCGATTCATTTAAACAAAAAAAAAATTCGTGCCCAACAATTTAGACATTTTCATAAAAATGCATCAATTTTGATTCATTTAAAAAAAATCGTAAAAAATACAAATATTATTATTTTGTAAAAAAAAATTGTACCGTATCATGGCGAAAGAAATGATCTTTACGATTCTGTAGTTATTTTTTGTCTGAGTTTTATAAAAATCATTAGATTGCTGTTTTAAAAACGTCAAAACTCCACACAAAAAATCCCCTCTTGGTTCTTCATTTTGCGTCCCCGAGCATAGCGGAATAAACAGCCCACAGCAGTAAAACAATTATGCTTTTTAAGGTTTTTAATCAATATCTTTTTAACTAATTGCAATATCGGGATATAAATGGTTAAAAGATGCATTGTCATCCAAACTAAACGTGTATACAAAGTTTCAGCTCAATCGGTTGAAGATATCAGCTTCAAAATTGAGTTGCAAGATTCAACCCGAACAAATTATTTACATACAAACATACATTGCAAGTTAAATAAAAGCTTGTAAAAAGAGTTGGGGGTGTAGTACCTGTTCTGTAAGCGTACGCATCGCTGTGTGCGTGTAGTAACAAACGAATGGGGAGCTAAAAATATTAAATCAAAGTAAATTCATGAATATTGCTTTGGTTGTAATAATCTTTTCTTTTACCATCCACCCTTATACAGGGACGTCTTTAGACTTCTTGAAGCCCTGGGTGCCTACTGAAGAATAGGCCCTGGGCACCTACACAAATGAAGGCCCTACCCATGACTCTTAAAAGTAGCCAGTACATAGCATACGCTGACAAACACTAGTGAAAACAATAACCCAAAACAAATAAATGTACATGACTTACAGTCACACAAACCAGCTCAATCGACTGCCGCCTTTTGACTGAAGGAGAAATGATGACGTATGGTGGTAGGCCCAGGCCTGTACGTGAACGACGGTCAGCACACGTAGCCAGTTGACATATCATCCGAAATTCTCAGTTTTTTGGAGAATACAAACCAGAAATAACACTTGACAATTGAAATTATTTGAATAATGATTTTATTGAAATTGAGTCCAGAACGAGACAAGGTCTCTATTGCGGCTGAGGCCCTGGGTCGGGCC
>BMAO01032675.1:0-43783 GCA_019973975.1 Trichonephila clavata | reverse complement strand
GGTCATTCAAATTAATGTGCTGTATAAAATAGCTTATTGCCAAAAATATTCCTAATTTATGTACATCTTATTATATTAACAGAAATATTTTAATGCGTAAGCTAAGCATATTCTTAAACTCTTCATCCTTAGCTTGCGTAACATTATTTTTAAGAAATTAAAACAGCAGTGGATTGAAATAACTAAGGAAGACTCTTATCTCTTTATTTATCAACATCTTTCTTAGAAACTATTGGTTTTCAGCGCATAAGATGAGAATTTCCCAAAGTTTAAAATTTCTAAAAATATCTGAACTGAAAAAGGAGGAAAAAAATCAATGAAATTACCAGAAGAAAGCTTAAACTCATGAATGACGAAAGTAATAAGGCTTCAGCCTAATGGCTTTAATAGAGACAGTTAGAAGAAAATCTTTTACGAGAAGACGAGTGAAACAGTACGAGATAAGGGCGGATCTTCATAATTAGTTCTCTCACATAACTACGCGAAGAAAGAAAACATTCGTCGCTTGCAATTAATCCTATTAAGCTACTTGATAAATGACTCCAATTGCTTCGTCTGCAGATTGAAATGTCAAAGTACATACTCGCCACATTTGCTTTTGTAAGATGTCATAATTGCAAAGTTTATTTATTATGTATGGTGGTGTTGGCTTGAAAGGAACTGATATGAATTTTGTGTCTTACAAGCTTATGGAAGCATTCCAGTAAATAAACTCTTTGCAAGATTCTTTGAAAGCATTCGCGTGTAAAAAAAATACATTACCTGAATTATCAGAGCAGAAAAATCATCTGTTTAATATACATTGATATTCTGAAAATTATCCGATGAGGTGTATTGAAGTACTTGTTAGCAGTATATACCTTTATCTAACTTCAGTTAATGTATTCTATTCAGAACTAATGTTTGATATATTGGATTCCATTTATAATCCATTGTCTTTTATATTACAATCTGATATAAGTAAAAGACATGCTCATTGGATCTACTTTGACAATGCTTTGACTTTCTGTATTAAAAGAGTGAATATATATGTACCAATTATCTGTTCTTGGGATTTTTTTGTTAATAAATTTCAGTTTATCTTTACAAATAAAATATCCATATGAACTCTTAAATATGTTATACATTTCAATTAACATATAATATTTAAAGGCTTTCAAAGATGATACGTAGCAAAATTATTTTTAATAAGGCCAAAATATGCTATGATAGCAGATATTTATGCCTTCATTTAAAATATTTTGTACAAATTTCTTATCTATTTTTAGTACATGTTTATTGAAGAATAGAGTAGAATTTTCACACACAAACATAAAAGTAAATTTCAGTACATATTTTGCACTTTATAAAAAAAATGTGAATGGACTTATTTTACTCATTAACACTTGGATAACTTTTTGAATGAAAACATTCGACATATTTGACATATTTCGATATAATTAAGTAATTGTTTTATAAGGATAGAGAGAGAGAGAACAGATTCATATTCTCATTTATTTTATGAAAATTTTAGTAATTTTCATATTTTGAAAAATGTTATGTTTCCTCATTAGTATCTCAAAGCAAATGTCATCATAACTTATTAAAAAGAGGAACTAAAAGTGAGAAATAATCCCATTTATGTTATACATTTCTGTAACTTCCATTTAACTCCTTGATTAAAATTGAACAACTTTTGTTTAAACTAATCAACTGGATAGTGAAATATTTTAACAGAAATTTTTGTTTCACTTTTTTCAGAGGTAAATGAAATTTTACATGCGTGTATTTAAAGATTATTGAAAGCACATTATATATATGCTTATTGTTTTTAATTTAAAAATGTATACATGGCAGCTTTCTTCGTCCCTTACAAAATCTCCGAATATAAATACAACACTTCCTTTAGATAATACATTAGGATTTTGTTGACTCTTTCTTTGTTAAAAATATTTTTCGTTATCAATAATGACACGTTTGTCAGAGGAAGAAATATCCTAAGACTTGTTCTAAAGGGAATTAATATAAATTGATCTCCAGATTTTCACCAACTTATTTCCATCAGAAGTGTTTTTGAAAATTTCTGTTAATTCATTGTAAGCATTTGGAATCTTTCATTACTTTTAAATTTTGTTTTTTCCTTTTGTGTAATGTGTTTCATACTTATTTCTGTAAGACCTATTTGTGGTGCAAGATGATTTATAAATGTATTCAATAAAAAATATCAATAATGTAATAAGGAATCTAATTTATGAGTTTATTTCCAAATTATGTCTGAGTAAGAAGCATTTGCGTGCATCTATATGCGCTCATAACATTTTTAATCCAACAGCCAAACTAGCAATAGTTTTAACTAAACTCTGTTCAATCCCAAAATAGAAGAGTGCCATCTGATAACGCATTAAAAAGGAATTAACTACAACTTGTGGACAATGTGTTTGTTTTTTGAATAAGCTATCAATGGAATTTCAAACATAAACGAGAAGATGTATGGATTTATTGTGTTTTTCCGTTTGTAATGAGATGTCTATTTCACATATTTGTAATGAATATGCTTACTGGTAATATACCTATTTTAATTACAACAAAAAATGCACATGAAATATAAATTTAAAAAGTATTCGATTTTAATTTCGAAGATTTTTACAGCTCACTTATTCACGGAATGACTTAGAGTGTAAGCAAGACTGAATGGATCTCACTCTTAATAATTAATTCAATACCCCCTCAAACAGAATCAATCTAAACATATTAACATGTTTAATGTCAAAAATTTCAATTTTAAAATAAAAATTGTTATCCCTCTCCACTTTTTTTTTAAAAAATGAAGGTTTGAGGATTTTTTGTGGTTTTTAGATTTGTTTAGTACATTTTAAGAAAAACATGCGAAAATAAGAAGAGAAAAATAAATTATTATTACTAAAATGGGAAACAAATTGGTAAACATTTACACAAATAACAAAAACGGGCTCTTTCTGCACAAAAAGGTTATGAACAAATTTCAATTTTTCAATTCTGATGTGTACTACGTTTTTTTTTTGAAATGACCATTAGGATAAGAGATATTTCAATTTTTTTACAAAAACTAGAACACTTTATCTTAGTTAGTGCATGCAATTGCTTAAAAGCACAGTGATTACATTAACATAACGGACTGTACATTTTGCAATAAAACAGTGATTGGTAAATATGAAATTTAAGACACTTCTACTGTTTTACAGATCATACGCAAAATATTTTTGTTAATGCTTTTTTCAAAACTTTTTTACCAATCACTGGCTCCATTTGAACACCTAAAAAAACACACACACATTTGAAGTAAAACGCGTTTTAAAGTATGTCATCTTGCTTAAAGTAATGACATTTGCTTTTAATTACACACTTGTAGTTTTTGTTCTAGTGAACGTAAATTAATAAACTTGGTATTTTTATAAAGCTAATAAGATGGTCTGTTAAATAAAATCATAAAATAATTTGTCAATTTTTGCCAAAATTCGCATTTTTAGGGTAGTCGGATACCTTAAGGAGTTAAACAAATTTCTTTAAATTCTTGATCCACATTGCTAAAAATTAGTATAGCTCCATTCCATCATTTTTCAAAGTAACTCTTAAGGAGTATAGATTTTATGCACCCTTACCAATATATATTTCTTAAAATAACAGAAAGCATTACAGTCTGATAAAATATCAGGAACATCAAAATTGTTTATGGATCATCATTAAAAACTTTATGGGTACTTATGTCAAGTGAGAATATCGTATGCGATACATTTACGTTACCAATACAAGCACGAAGCGAATGGCTTCCTTATCAATATGCAACTAAAAGAGAAGAGACATTCTCAAACATGTTATGTTACTGATGCATCTCATTAAAGAGAGATACAGCTCAAAATGCATCTATGTGATTGATTAAAAGTATGAGTAAGCTTCATTACAGTCCGTTGCAAGAAATTGCACGTTACACTACTTTTTGACCTGTATTTTGATTTCTGCTGCATAATATATTTTTAACATGTTACATTTTAAATCATGTTTTTTGTAAACCTATATTTGGAAATTATAGTTTCCATCCCCCTCTTTTAAAAACACATTTTTCTTTCTGGAATATTGAATTTTTTGACAATAAAAAGAACTATTTAACGTCATGGAAAATTAAAGTATATATTTATAATATCATTTCATATTTTTAAAAGTGTTAATTGTATAATTTTCTCTTAAATTGTAAAATTTCTGAAAAATATTTTTCAAGCAAAATTTAGATTTTTCAGCAGTACAAATATCCGTAACTTAACATTGAACAAATTAATTTTATTTATTTATTTTCATGAATAAACTTTAAACAACAGAACACTCTTTTTACTAGCTATGCATTGTTATTTATTTAATAACTTAATTAATTGGGTTTTTAAGGTTTTTCTTAATATTATAAACGAACAATTTACTAATTTGTCTTGATTAAACGTATTTAATATAAATATAATATTTAACATTGTAAACAAGAACTTGTAGTTAGTTGAATCAACCAATATTTTAATAGTTTTGTTATTTTAATGTATTTGTTGAAAAATATTGATTGAATTCGAATTATACATTGTTGGTAAATGTTCCTAATTAAATATAACTAAAAAAGTCTGATTTTTCTCAACAAACAAATAATTTAATTTGCAGTAATGACATTTCGTTGGAAACTAGCACTACTAAATTTAATTTTTATTTGGAAATAAATATGTTTTTCTTTATTATTTATTAACAGTATTAATTTTCATTAAGAAATATTGTTTTTGAGATTGTGTTTTCGATTGTTATATTTACAACAAGTAAAATTTAAATTTGTGCTTGTAGTCCTTACATTGTATTCATGGCGAAAAGTGTCAGTCAGAAAAATTACTGGAATTTCCACCTAAGAATGGAGCTTATAAAGCAGTAATTCTTCTTAGTTGGAAAGTTTAAAAGTAGTCAGAGCACAGTGGTTCAAAACTATTTTTTTTTCTTAGAGCTTTTCCAAACTAATCGGTACTTAACTTTAAAACGTTCGTCCCTCAAATGCTTAAAACGTCAACAAAGATCCTCTAGGTGAAGTTTTCGTTCAATAAACTTGTGGAAATGATTCATTGTTGAGCTCTAAATGCGTCTATGATTAATTAGTAGCATCAGTGGAGCACGCATTTTAGGTTGAAGGTAATATACCCATCAGTATCTAAACGAGAAAGGCTTAGTCTCCTGCAGCACGATAAATTAGTTTTTTGGAGATGATAGGTTTAATTTTTGTCTGCAAGATTTCCAAGTTTGGCACGTATTCATGAAAAAAGAAATATGTAAATCCTCACATAATTAAACACAAACAGAATAAATTTATTGGGTTAAGATTTTATTCTGAATTTTTTCCTTAGGTTGATTCCCCATATTACTTATAATCTGATAATTTAATAGATTATCCATATATACAACACATGACAAAGTATTTTTTTTATTTAATTAAGTGATATTGTAACAAAAGTAATGACAAACAGAAATAGAGACCAGGGAAAATATTAAAGATAATAAAGTATACATGAAAAAAATTAAGATAAAGTGAGGATACTTAAGACAACAAAGATCAAGCATGGTTTGGTATATTTTCACTGAGTTGACTTGACTGCCAAATATTTGAGACCTTAGTTACATGGTTATGTCTGATACATCAACAGAATTGTTGCAGAAGTATGACCAACTATATCAATAACAATCTCTAAAAACTCATAAAAGCCCAATCCAAATATTTACAGAGAGAAAAAAATTAAAAGTTGGCAACAAGACCTATGAAAATAGAAATTTCTGATAATGCAATTAATAATTTTTTTTGTTTATTTGCATTCTTTTGCGAAGGGGGAATATAGCTTTAATTGTTTTATCCTTCATTTTATTGAAAGAAGATTTAAGAGCCTATAAAAGTTTGGTTACATGTTTATACTTTTTTTTACTTCTAATCATTATTGTAAGCTGCACACATAAGAGTTTTCTTTCTAAATGAAAATCAGATTACTGTTGCTGCTCAAAATATATAGAGTTATTCCAGGTGACAAAATGATTAAATATATTTCGGAAACAATTCCTCAAATTTAAGAAAAAGAAGCACACATTATTGGTTTGAATGATTTAGAGTAAAACTTTTAATGATTAATTCCAGATTTACACTTTCTCTATGTAAACCCATTTAAAAATGTTGAAAAAAATAACAGAACTAAACAGGAAAAGAAATGATTATGAGATAAAAATACATATTATCTTCTAATGTATTGATATTAATACTTTGAATTGTTGCATGTAGCACATTTAAATCTCAAAAACTAAAATAGTAGATGAAAGATTCAGAAATGTGTCTAAATGATATCGTTTGAATTTTATTACTTATTCAAATTAATAGAAGCAAAACAATTATATACTAATTTTTTGATTCGTTAGATGACTACAAAATAATATTTTCAATCGCTTAAGAATTTTAGCCTAGTGATCAATATCAAATAGTATTTTAAAATAAGTTTTGAATAATTATTTATTTTAAAAATATTCAGTGATATTTCGCCCAGTTCATTTGAGATTACTAGCCCCTTGTTTATTCCATTTATCCTCAGGTACAGATAGCTATTTATCCTACAACAATCATCCATGAAAGCAATACTTGTTAGCAGAGTGAAATCGGTCAATTCCACTTCCTAATAGTAAATCCTATCAAAGCTTCTAGGTTAAACCGTGATAGCCAGAAACCTGAGAAATAAGAATAAAATTCTTGCTAGTAAGATCATGGAACAATTCACAACACTTATCTGTACAGAAACAGACGGATTTGAACTAATTGGTATATCAATTGTTACTTCTTTAATTCCTAATCCTTTTTGTCTTGTTTATTATTTACTATGGATTTTATTCAGGAAGTTATTCCGGGAATTTGTTAACGTTGAAAGCGCTTATAACAGTATTTCTCAAACTTGCAATGTTAGTGACCCAATTTTTAGTCATAATTTTTTTCGTACCCCATCTCCATACAATAACAATGTATTGAATTCAGTTTCTTTGACTCTAAAACAAAATCTCGACTTTAATTATAAACCACACAAATTATCAAAATAAGTATTAAATTTTCTATATAATTTTATATATGACACTCATCGAGTACTGGTAATTATTAAACTTGTTCTTAACTTAATGTTAATTTAAATATCAAATACAATGTGCAATATTTGTACATTAATAAATATATTATATCAGAATAAATACATATTTTATTTTTTATTATGTAAGAATATATTTTTTGTTTCATTTCAGTAAATTAATAATTTTTTAAATAATGATTTATTTTCGACATTCTCGTGCCCCTTCGTTGGATTATCACACCCCTTCAGGGGGTGCCCCCTATAGTTTGAGTAAAGCTGGCGTTTTATATTTTGAAGCTGTAAATATAATGTGAAGCACACAACTGTGAAGTATACAAGAATAAGTGTGGAGTATACAAGAATGAAAATTTTTATTTATGACGTACATACTCTTAGTTATTTTCAAGTAATAATTTGGAAAGTTCAAAAAATACTTTGATTTAAACGTGCATGTATGTGTGTATACAAGATGCATATGGGAGTCTTTAAACTGAAAATATTTGTGAAAGATGAGCTACAGCTATGCAAGTGATATCACGGTATAGTACATCAACTACATCCAAAAAAAACGACAACAGCGCCACTAGTAGTGGAATTTGGAAGAGAGGCATTGTAAATCAAAAACGAGAAAAGGTAAAAATTTGCAAATTTAATCATCAGTTAATTGGTTCTTAAGACGAATTGCCACCTTATATTACAAAATGATTGAAATCAACCCACTTCCTTTTGTGTAAACGTTTTAAACCTATAGCCACAGGTATGATGAAATACGCGCCATTTATTACATAAAATACGTACTTACGTCAATACAGTTTGATGACGCCACACAATAAAGCGCCAAAGGTAAGAATACAATACAATGATAACAGTTAATATCAAGTATATATATATATATATATATATATATATATATATTATATATATAAAATATACGTGTCACACAGTGTTTGTCCGCAATGGACTCCGAAACTACTCAACCGATCATAATATAATTTTGCGTACTGTGTGTCATTTCGTTCAACTTAGAACATAGGATGGTTTTTATTTCAATTAATCACGCCATAATTTTTTTATTGCCGGAAATGTGAAGAATCCGAAAAATCGTTGCCAGATTCCCGTAAGGGAATAATCGCAAAATGTGGCATTGCTCATGCGTCTGTGGAAGCAGATATTACAAACCAAATGCACGAAAATTAGATGCCTGGCGTATTTCGGGTGTGGAATCGATTTTAGAGTCAGTTTCCAAAAATAACCGTAACTTTGCCGGATAAAGCGGCCCGACCGTATCTTAGACACACCATAACAGGGGCTTGCATTAAAAGCCTTAAATCGTGAAAACTTGGACCCTGGCGTACTTCAAAATGGATAATCCGAATCTGATATCCAGTCTGAGAAATAACTGTAACTTTGCCGGATAATTCAAGACGACCATTTACTACACAAACCGTGGCAGGAGCTTACCCTTAAAGTCTTGGTGCGGGAAAAGTGCGTTTCTGTTGTAATTCGGGATGGTGAACGAGAGTTTGAAATTGAATTTTAGAAATTCCTGTAACTTTGCCAGATAATGCCGGACGTCCCTAATGCCCCTTCCAGGGACTGAACTTGCCAGCTCAGGGGAACAAAAGTAATTTCCAGTTGCATCTAGGGACGGGAAACGATAATTTGAAATTATATTTCAGAAACTCCACTAAACTTGCCGGATACTGTCTTAATTAGGAGAAAAGGCAAATGATTCGAGTTCCGCGCGTCCGGATTTTCATTATCTCTAGCGACTGAACTTGCTCGCGCTGGAGCATCAAAAGTCAGCTCCGTGTGCATTTCGGAGTGTGAAAATAGAATCTGAAATTGAATTTTTGGAGTTTCGATAACTTTGCCGGATAATGCCAGTCGACCGTATTTTAGACACACCGTAGCAGGGACTTGCCTTAAAAGCCTTGGATCATGAAAACTTTGTCATTGTGTATTTCAAAACGGATAATCTGAATCTGATATTCAATCTGAGAAATAACAGTAACTTAGCCGGATAATTCAGGATGACCGTCTTTTACGCAAACCGGGCAGGAGCACACCTTAGTATTGGCGTGGAAAAGTGTATTCTTGGTGTAATTTGAGATGGTTTAAGCGAGTCTGAAATCGAAATATAGAAATTCCTGTATTTTTGACAGATAATGCCAGGGGATCGGAATATTCTCGAACAGCAGTACCAGCCTATCTTGCCGACGTAAAGTGAGTGAGTGAATATTAACGTCGCACTTTTCAGCTACACGAGGGCTTTTGGCGACTGACAGCGTAATTTTGAACCATGGTCAAGTGACGCGGACGACACCTGAGCTGGCACGCCCTCTCCTAACTACCACACCACACCAAAGGGAGGACGTTTGAGCTCTCGACAGATTTGACATGAATCGCTCCCCTACACGGCGGTTTTCAGTGGTACTGGGCTCGAATTCATGACACGCTAGCCATGATCCGATGCCTTGACCACTTGGCTACCGCGGCCACTGCAGACATAGAGACGAAAAAGTGGATCTTAATTGTATTTCGAAACTGGCGATCCGAATATATATATTCTCAATCCAATTCAATATAATCTCATATCTACGTCAAATAATGCCAGACGAAAGTATTTTGCACGAACTGTGGAAAAGCTTGATTTAATTCTTGAGGAGAGAGAAATGCTTTCCTGGTGTTTTTCTGGATGGGAAACAATAATAATGTCAAATCGGATTTTAGAAACTCCCGTAACTGTGCCGGATAATGCCGACCGATCGTAATGTCCCCCTTCAGAGACTGAACTTACAGGAGCAAGGGCGTCGAAAGTGGGCATCACGTACTTCTCGGGGTGGGAACGAGAACCTGGATACGGATTTCAAAAGCTTCGGTAATTTTTTTGGATATTGCTGGAATGAGGTCAAATGGCTTTGTGTTCGAGTTCCACCTCCGGATTTTCATTCACTGTAGCAACTAAACTTTCAGGTGCAGTCGAGCGAAAATATGATTGCAATAGGGAATTGCATCTTCGTGCATTGTTGTCACCGTGTTAGATGGCGGAAAAACTGCACATTCCACATCAGCTGCCATTGAACATTCTTAAAATACAAGATGAAATGTGTACCATTGAAAAAAAGGGTGGATTGGCTACAGTATTGCAAATGAATTGTCATGATCAGGGATAATTGTACCATGAACCATAAACATTTACTCAAAGCACTACATAGAGCTTTGCAAGATTTAAATGGCAACGAGAGAATATTCGGTGTTGTTGCTGTATTAGTGTCTGATGATTTCCGACAGGTATTAACAGCCATTACACGCTCTACTTTTGCTCACGAGATTAACGCCTGTTTAAAACAACCGTTTTGATGGCGAAACGTGGAAACACTTCGACTGACCATAAACACTCGAGTACATTTGCAAAATGATCAATCCGAGCAAATATTTCCTAACCAAATACTGAATATCGGAAACTGTGAAGTAGAACTTCATCCCAATACATAATGCATGAAATACCCAGACGATTTCTGTAATGTTCTTTAGGCAAAAAGGAACTGATTGAGAGTGTCTTTCCGGATATACTGTATAATTATCTTGATAATTATTGCCTCTGTAATCCTGTTACTTAATCAGAAAAAATGTTGATATTGTGATGAAATAAACTTTCAGACACAAGTTTGTTGCCAGTTGATCCAACGTTTTTTAAGCCAATCGACACTATTGTTGATAAAAACAAAACCGTAAATTTTTCAACCAAGTTTTTGAATTCTCTAGATATATCAGGAATGTCACCACATAATCTTCGGTTGGTTCCCTGGTTTTTATCTGCGTAACTTAAATTCACCTAGATAATGCAACGGTGCACGTTTGATCATCAAAAAATTATACCGGGAACTTCTTGAAGCAAACATTTTGACTGCAAAGTTTGAACGAAAATTCGGTTCTGCTACTACGGAATTTGTTGCCACGCGTATTCCACTGATACCGTCAGGATCTCTAATACCATTCAAAGTTCTTCAATTTCGATTCGTTTGGCTTTCGCGATGACCATAAATGAATCTGAAACCCGAACAATATTCATTTGATACTTGTACTTAGAAAATCCATGTTTCTCGAATGGGCAACTAGGTGTTACATGCTCACGTGTGCGGAAACCGTTGAATCTATTTAAGTTAGCAAAATACGGGTTACCGAAAAATATTGTGCACCGATTAGCGATTAGTTGTATAAAATTATTATTTGTTATACTTTAAAATGATAAAATTATTTTAAAAATTGCATAGAATCAACGTTATTCACCACATTTATAAAATTAATCCTTCATATGTTTTAACTTAACGACTTCGTTAGTAATTCATGCATTATACTACACTCAAGTAGGAGATGAATGAAATGCAAAATTAAAATAATTTGTTGTCTTATACTTTATTTCAACCCTCCAAAATTATAAACGAAGATTAATTTGACTGCATTGAATAGCTTAGAATAATATTGAACTAACGTATTAAAACAAACCCACAGCAACGCGTGGCCGGGTCAGCTAGTATATATTCTAAAAGTTCCCCGTTGCCCACGATACACATTTGTATTCGTTAGAGTAATACTGTATGCACATTTTAGCAGCATGGAAGGTATCACACTCAGGCAAATATCTGTAAAATGACAACGTAAATCCATCAGACTTATATCGAAAGAGTTACCGGCTCCTAATCTTTTATGTTACTCAACAGGAAGAAATCCAAGAAATTGAGGTTTGGCGATTGTGGAGGTTATTTATCATCACCACCGTTCCCTATAATTTGTTGCCCCACACAAACATTTAGCAAGTTTCGCTGAACAACAGTAAACTCTTCGGACGTACTCGACATTAACATGTTTCCCCACGTGAGAGTATGTCTGAGTTTTTGAAAATCCTTTCCAGTTCCTTTAATTTCAACAAAACAACTAACTTATTGATATATATTCTTATATCCTAGATAATTATACCCACCTTAAATATTTGAATCCTGAAGGCATAAGTTATAGAGAGGACAAACATAGAACAGACGAGAATAAATAACTATTAATGCAAAAATTAATGCAATATTTTCATCATTTCTATCAGTGCATTCATACCAAGCTACCAATACATTTCCCTCGGGATGAAAACCTTTTAGGAAATCTTGGAATAACGTATGTGTTTAATCATGAATAATTTCATGAAATAGCTTCCATGAATTATCTTTGACATTATTTATTTATCTAAGAAATGTCGTTCAATTTTTGTTTCTAAGCCCATCATGTAAAACCATTCATTGTGAGAGAAACGCACATGTTTAGTTTGTTATTTAAATCTTCTATACATGACAAAAATAACGATCTTTGGCTTTAACTCTGCTTGCTTACTTTGCTTAGTGAAACAGATCGCTTTGAGAACTAAATTCTTTTTCCACGAAGCTGAAACGCATGTCAATTATGTATTATTCATGGGAATATCAATTCTTACTATTCATTAAGGAATCAAAGGCATTTCTAATTATAATTCTGGGAAAATGATGTAAATTAAGCGATTGCATATAATGTGTTTAATGAATAGTCAGAATATGCAAGAACAAGAGAATTTGATCTCTTATTACCTGCCTGTCTCTAAATATGTATTAGATCTTTATTTATTTTTTCTTTTTTGATCTTTGTTACTTAGAAAAATTGTCTTTTGTCTTGCTAAGTAAGGATGGGGGTTTATTTTAATCAAAAAAATAATCCTATGCACTCATACTGCACTTTAAAGTTTGAAAAATGGAAAAATCTCGCTATATTTTGTCATATTTTACAACTATTAATTTACCAATGTCGTAAAGTTGTGTTTCTAAAAGTGAAGCTAAGTACATGAACAGGTTAAAGAAGAAATTAAAATCAAAAATTGGAAATTGTGAACATTTATTGTTTGTGCTAGAAACTCGCAAAACATATTTATCAAAACTAACAATATTTCGCAATGTTGCACGAATTATAATTTTTGCTATGAAACTTAAAAAATAATAAACATATTTGCCATTTAATAATTTCAACTTTTTTCTTAAGCATAAATAGTTTATAAAATTATGTAATATGTTTATATTCCAATGATTATACTTATATATATATATATTTATAAAAAATTAGATTTACGTATTTCGGATATTAAATTCCCTCATATTTTCTTAACTCCAAAATTTCATAAAAATCCTATTAAATTTAGGACTATAAGAAACGGCTTTAAAACTTATATTACACTTCCGGGTAGAAAGCTACAAAAAATTTTTCAATCCACATTAGACAGTATTGATAATTCGATTATAGTTAAGAATAGCTTAGATATCATTAAGTACATGCAAGATAAAAAAATTATTTCTATTCGCACCTATGATTTTGAAGATTTATTTAATTCCATAGATATTGAGGACATGGTTAAAATTCTCAAAATAGCCTATAACAAATATTCTTTGAATAAACTAATTACGTATGATAAATATCTTTCTATTATTCATCTAGTACTATATGAACATTATATTTTTCACAATAACTCTTAATATCAGTAAATTAAAGGTCAAATTAAAGGCCTGCTAGTAACTGTTTAGCCAATATTTATCTGCATTTTTATGAATATGACAACATTAGTTTCGATTCTTGTTACGTTTTTAGATACAAAGATGACTTAATCATCTTTAGTAATATAGTAAATTATGTTCCTAGTTTTAAATATTATCCCCATTAAAAACCAATTATAATAATGACTCTGCAAACTTTTTAGATCTACAATTAATTGTTAAGAGTAATATACTAATTAGTAATATTTTTGATAAAAGAGACTCTTTTGATTTTAACATTATTAAAATGCCTTTTTGGGAAAGTAACCTACATCTCTCTCTATCTATTTTTAGAAATATCATCTTAAATTTTATAAAAAGAAATAACGATTTAGTGAGAGATAATGATGTTAAGCAAAATAATTTTAAGCTATTCTGCAATAATTGCTTGGAATACAACTATCCAAGTAATTTCATTTTTAAATATATTTCTAAATTATTTCTCTAATTCTCCTTTTTAAAGTTTAAGTATTATTCTTTGTTTTTTCTCCTTCTGTTTTTTATTATTTTCAATTTGTTTTTGTTTGCTTTGTTTAATTACAAAAAAACTATCCAGGTGGCGCCACTAATTTTTGCATCTGGTTTTACCAACTTAACACGTCAGTTTTAACGGTCATTTAGCGTGATTGCTCTCGTACGTACAGTTTTTTTTTCCCGCTCTCCGGTTATTTGCATTTTTTCATGTAAGTTTTTGTTTCATTATTCCTTTTTAAAATTATTTTTATTTGTATTTTGTTAGGATTCATTTCCTTTCATATTTTCTATTATTTTTATTTTATTTTTCTTTTGGTTGCAAATTACACGCGGTTGGTTTTAGGAATAACTTTTCAATATGGGTATGTTTTCCTGTTATGTATAAAATTTTTGCTGAACAGTGGAAGGTTGGATCAATAAAATATATTTAACCCTAATTTTGCTGGTCCTAATTCAGCAACAGCTTTAGAAACCATAACAGGTCTTCATTTTAGTCTATTGACTTTTTTGGCTTCTTACATTTTAAAGTTCTAATTCTGTTCCATGTTATACATACGCTTAGTTAATTCTTCTACAGTAGACGTTTCCATAATTTTTAAAGTTGTGTTTTTTGAAATCTGGTTTAAATCTTCTAGCTTTGTTAGTGATATAATTTTGTATTATCAATTTTATTATGCCATGTATTTCTTGCATTTTATGTTACTATATATATATATATATATATATATATATATACTGATTAACTAAAACTGATTACAATAAACACGTTATTGCTAGATTCTGGACCCAAATAAAAATTCAAAACATAGCAATGGCTGAAAAGTAGCACTTATCAAAAGAATGAAAATAATAGAAATAATAAATTAAGAATTGAAAACATACTACCATTATCTTAGGAACACTAAAATAAAATGATTTAAAAAAAATTATATTGGAACAAATAATTTTATCTAAAATTAGAATTTGGAGGTAGTACCTACATTTATCTACGAAGAATGATAAATTTATAATAATAACCTGTTAATAAACTATGGAAATTTAATCCATACCATGTAGAATATCTTTATTCAAATATTTGTTAATAAAACTAATTGGGTATTTTTTAATTAAACAGTATTTAGTAAAATGTTTTTATTTTTTCTGATTTATTTAAAACTAGAAATTTATTGCATTGAGTGTTGTTGTTGCTAATGTCACCTGTCCGACGTAGACAGATCGAGGCCCACGAAATTCATCATGACATTGAGTTATATTGTACGCCTGTCGTTAGCCGTAGCTTTGAGCACCATGCAGGTGACATTACGATTTGGCTCGGTTCCACCCCAATTTAGAGGGAGAACACCCTGGGAGTGGTCAGGGATTTCCCATCTCTCTTCTCCTTCCACCAACCACACGGAAGGACTTGCGGCTCGACGGCTATTTAGAATACTCCCATGCCGCGAAGGCCCTATACATTTACAAAAATCCATGTCTTCTCCGGGGTTCAAACCCAGGCCCTACGGCACAGCAATCAGCTTCGCTAACCACTATAGTGGATGGGCGACGGCGTTGTGTGTAATTAATAACAATATTTCTGACTATGGAAACATGTACATTACTCTCCCGATGTGGTGCTTAATATAGGTATGATTTTCATTTGTAATCAATAAAAATATTTCTAATAAAAAAAGTATGTTTAAATTATTTTAAAAAATGATAAATATCTCTAGAATCTTTATTAAATTTAAAATTTTGTTTCTTCTGGTTTCTGGAGAAAACATTTTTTTAAAATTTTATTCAGTTATTAATTATTTGCATCATCTATAATTAAGATATTTTTTCTGATATACTGAACAAGGTATCATATTAACAAACTGTATGAATTTATCTTCAAACTTGCAATTAGCAGCTTCAAAATGCATCCAACATTTTTTTACATGGTGCTAAAAAGTTTATGCTTCTTTTGTTACATGGCTGTTTTACTCTAACGTGATTTAGAATCACGAAAAATTCAATGAAACAAAATGCAGGAAAAAAAGATGCTCGTTCATTTATTAATTAGTTTAATTTTTAAATGCCTTGAACATGTTGAAAATCTCGAAATTCATTTTTCATACAGTAACCATAATGTAGTACACATTTTCAATTTCTGAGGATATTTAAAAATACATTTATTTGCTTATCAAGAAATATGTAAACAACTTACAAAACAAAATATTAAACGTATAACAGAATACAGGAGTTTGACAGGAGAAAAATTAATACCACGAAATAGTATGGAAATAAGCGTTCAAAACATAGTTATTGAACTAAAAAATTCATTGGATTTCAGCACAGCAGATTTTTTTTTTTTTACTAAGGATGCAGTTTCAATTCATCTCACCGTAAACAAATGTACTTATTATTAAAAATTAAAGACGGATAATTATTTAAGATTGTTTCTAGTACTTCAATTTAATTAATTTCTTGTAGCAATATGGATATGTTTATAATTTTCTTTTAGTTCTTAATGTAAATATGTAAGAATTTAATCAATTTTAAATGTTAAATGTATAAATATAACTACATATGTACAAAAGGTTTATGAAAGTGATTTTCAAAAATCATTTTCACACCCATTAATTTTTTTTCTTATTTTCAATTGAAATAACAACGTTCACTACTTCGTATTACATTGTTTTGTTACAACATAGAACACATTTCCCTTTATAACACTCTTTTAAGGGAACACGGTACGATTCAATTGACGAAAATCGGTCAAAAAGTCAAAAAAAAAAAACCTTTTTTGCATAAATTATTCCTTATACATTTCTCTATTATCTCACAAAATTTCAGAGCTCTAAATTAAAAAAATGCAAAGTTATGATAACTAATATGCTCGTCAGAATTTACATTCTGACATCATTTTGCTCTAGCGGACGCACTTTTCATTTTTTAGCCAATTTAATTAATTCCAACACAGTTAAGCAGTTTTAAAATAAAGTGAAGAGATTGTAATCCATTCAAATTGTTTGTTTACATTTGCTGAGCTATACTGCGTTCTTTATTCTGCTAATTTTTATTTCATATTTTTGAAATATTTAGTTTCGGTTTACCAAAAAGTCTTTTTCAAGACTAATTATTTTATCTTTATCAGTTTAACAGTTTTTTTTATATACATAAAAGTATTCTATAATACAGCATTTTAATAGTTAAACATGCATCGCACGAAGAGGAAAAACAAATCAAGTAAATTGTGTATTCAAAAGCGATGGTGCACTGAAACAAAAACTGAAAGCAATGTGGACATTTCAGAGCACAATTCAAATGTTGCTGAACACTCAAGTGGTGATAGCATTTTAAAAAATGAAAGAGTTTCTATGCAAGAAAAAAGTGTACTAGAACAAGAAAATGTTGCTGATACCTATGATGGACCAAGTTATATAATTGTTGACAAAAATGCCTTGTGTGATATTTTCAAGTATACTTTTTGTGGTAGCTGCAACCCCAGTCAACTTTAAAACTTGAATTTGGACAAAAATATGGGTTTACTCATCAATTGAAACTGGTATGCAAAACATGTTCTGAGCCAAAAATGGAATGCTTTACATCTCCAAGACTTGAAAAAAAAATGAAATACATCTACACCTTACGATGTGAATGTTCGTGCTGTTCAAGCATTTCTTGCAATCAGTGGGGGCCATGCATCGGTTGAAAAATTTTGCATGTTTCTCAATATGCCTTTGATGTCGAGTAAAACTTTTAATGAAATTAAATGCTACATTAACTCAGTGTAGTCTCTTGCTTTCCAAACTATGTTGAAGTATGTACATAACCGCGTTCAAAATGCATACAGCGAATTGAATCAAAATGGGTCAAATACTGTTACTGATATTGCTGTTTCTTTTGATGGGACATGGTTGACCCGAGGACACACATCCCAAATCGGTGTTGGCTGTGTAGTCGACACTTTAACAGGAAATGTTATTGACTATGAAATTATGAGCAAGTACTGTCCAACATGTATCAGTGCGAAAAATGAATTAGGCGAAACTACAGCTGAATACGATGTTTGGTATTCTGGCCACAAAAATTCCTGCCTGATTAACCACGTTGGGACATCAGGAGCAATGGAAATGAAGTCTGCAGCTAAAATTTGGTCTCAATCAGAAGCATGTGGTTTCTGTTACCCAACATTTTATCTGATGGTGATGCTAAAACTCATAAATTCTTAAATAGCCTAAAAATATATGGACCAGATGTTGAAATTTTGAAAGAAGAGTGTATTGATCACGTAAGCAAAAGGTTAGGCACCAGCTTACGCAATCTTGTGAAAGATTGGAGAGCTAAAGGTATCACTTTAGGAGGAAAATCTTATGGCAGCCTAAAAGAAACAACGATAAAAAAACTAACGCAGTAATATCAGAAAGCTATTCTGGAAAATAAAGGAGATATTTAGGGCATGAAAAAATCTATATATGCCACGCTTTATCACAGTATCTCGACAGATAAAAATCCAATGCACATGAAATGCCCTCCTGGCAAAGATTCGTGGTGTTTTTATCGAAGAGCCTTAGCTAAAGGTGAAAAACCTGCACCACATAAATTTAATATTGGAACACCAATAAATCCAGATTACTTGACAAAAATTGTTCCAATACATCAAAGGTTAGCTTCTGATAGTCTTTTGAAAGGATGTGCCAGATGCCTGACTCAGAACAGCAACGAGAGTCTGCATAGCGTGATTTGGAGTAAGTGCTCTAAAGAAACTTCAGCAAAATCACGACGTGTAAATATAGCTGTTTCTGAGGCAGTATCAGAGTATAACTTTGGTACTTTGAAAGCCTTAAAAGAAATACAAAAGGCATCTAATTTGGATCTCGGTGAAGAAGCAGTAAAAATTTCTGCCACACATGATTACAGACGTAAAAAAGAAAGAAATCGCCAAAATAATCTTGGTTTTCGCATAGCTCGTCGAAAAGTAAAACTAGCCAATATGCGAAAAGAAAAATATTCAAAGAAAAAAGATAGGATTACATATAGTCCTGGGTTATTTTAAACATAAATGTAAAAAAAATATGAAGATATAAACTAGAATTATTTTAAAATCATTGTAAAATGGGTTCGTATGTTATTTATTGCAATTTTTTTAAAATGTAAGGTACTGAAAATTTTAAATTTTAAACACAAAGGATTATAATTTTCATATAATAACTTTATAAAACTTTTATCATGTGCATGTAGTATATACAGTAATTTTTTAGTAATTTTATTGCACTTATATATATCTTTTTACAGTAAATAAAAACTTTAAATTGATTAATCTCAGAACAAGAAAATCGTTTGTTTTCTTTCATTTAAAATGCTAAGGCTTTTTTTCTACAGCATGAAATGTTTTGAATTGTTTTTTACGGATTGCTATTAATATATATAAAAAAAATTTGATTAGCATTTTTAAATCAAATCAATACTTATTTTTTAAAAAATATTTGAACTTAGAATTTATACGTTTTTTAGGGATTTTTTCATAATAATTAATAAAATTATTTTTGTTAGGAATTTGAATCATGTTATCCCCAAACCCATACCAACTTTTGTTGTACATGGTTTTACAAATATGAAAATCAAATTTCCTGTGTGTACGTCAATTATTGTACGAGGAGTAGCGTTTTAAAAGTACCTCAAAAATGTTTTAATGTTTTTAAAAAAATTAAATGGATCGCTTTTTGTGATATTTTGAGCAAATATTCTGTCTTACGCATTGCATATACATAGGTTACAAGGAAAAAAATTGTAAAAACCATAAAATCAAAGATTTTTGTTTAAATCGTACCGCGTCCCCTTAAATGCTTCACTTGTATGTAATGGAATATTTGAATTTACTTTACTACTCACTTTAAAAGTTGAGAATAATTCGAAGTTTTGCTCGCTGGTCCAAGACCGATGACAATATAATAATTTAATAATTTTGTTCCATTGTCCTAATCAGGCTCGTCAGTATTAACGATTTCTTATTTCCAGATACAATCCCGCATCTGGTGATTATTTCAGGTCTCATTTCCAGATTTAGCGACTAAAACATAACGTTACAACTTAGCTCGATTAAATATAAAGGGTGTTTTTTAGTTTTTTTTAAACTATAATTTTTTTCTATTTATACTGCATATTTCATGTACATTTTTTTGTAATTTTCTTATACGGATCGAGGAACGTATGTTCTTTTTAAAAAAGAGTGAGGTGTGGTTAAATCATATCTGTTTTAATATTTTATTTCTTCTAAACAGTTGCTCTTTAATTTGTTTGAGATCTTAATTTGTAATTGCAAAAAGCTCAACAATTTTGGGTTTGTGTTGAATGATGATGTTTAACATTGGCTTTTGAATTTATTTTTCTCTTAAATTTTGGCATACGGCCTTATCATATTCTTTTCACTTGTTTTCTTTTTTAATATAAATGTTTTGGATTTTTTCCTCACATGAAAAATCAATTTCATCAAATTTAAATGTTATTTATCTGAATTTTAGAAAAGCTTCAACATTATTAATACAATAGGATTTATGGTTCATACTGTATGATAATGTTGCTGTTTGTTTGATGATAATGTTGATGTTTAATGTTGATAAATTATTATTTACAAAAGAATTTCAACGATGAACACAAATTAAAAACTTTACAATATTTGGTTGTAATTTCTCGTAGCCTTCGTTCCTTTAAGTTTGGATTTATTATTATTATTTGGAATACAAAATTCTTTTTCTATTTTTGTACTCCCTATAAAAGTAGTCAGTCTAAAATAGACTGATAAACTTTTTCCTTGGAACATTTCTTCTTTAATTCATTTTCATAATCTCCATCATGTGTGCTTGATTGTAAGCATTCATTATTATATTACGAGGAAAAAATCAACTTTTAAAACTTTCCCACAAGGGCGTTTTACCTAATAACATTAATAAGAATATTCATGATTTTTGGATAACTATTTTATTTATAAATAAATTCATATATATTTATCTTAAAACCTATTAAAAGTCATAACATTTCGTTTTTTAAAATTCTATGTAATAATTTAAGAAAGATAAATAAGTACGACTGCAATTACCATATATATCTTATCTGTACAATTTCTCTTTGTGTAAAGAAAATTTGTAAAATTAAGTAAAAAAAAACAACCAATGTGCCACCAAATTCCTTAATTTTAAATTTATATTTTAACATCAATTTGATAAATGCATATTTGTTGGATTTTATTAAAAATAATGTTATATGTATTTTACAATTTAACATATGACTTTATGCATTTTAATTTGGTAATAGAGAGGAATTACTTTTGTTAATATCATTTTATCTCAAATAAAGCCTCTTTCAAAATCCATTTAATTAAACTTACTGTTTTCATAAGACCCAATCTACGTAAAGATTAATTTCAGCCTCACCATCATTAATTTCAAAATTCAAAGGAAAATCAACATTTCATAGAATAATCAACTGAAACTTCTCTATCATTAGTGCTCCACTTTTAAATAACAATTTATTTTCTTCCAGCTAATCAGATTAAAGCCTGAAGAAGCTTAATTCCAGCGTGCATCAGGAAGACAACATCTAAATGAAGGAAGGAAAGAGAGAAAATAAAATAGCAGAACAGAGAGCTTTACGCTTTTGACCGGCGAAATTAATAATGTTTCAATCTGATATCTTTAACACACATCTTGAGAAAAAAAATCTTATCTGTGAAGAATGAAGTGAAATGGTGCCTTAAGAAATACCAGAAAAGGGTGGTTCTGCATAATCACCCATCTGATGTAACAAGGCGGAGGAAGAAGATATTCATCGCGTTCAATTAATCCAATCATATTGCATGATTAATGATTCCAATTGTTTCCGCTGCAGATTGAAATGTCGCAGTGTTATCTAAACAGCTTTGTTATAATAAGGTGATATATTTGTAAGATTATTATGGGTAACACACACATAATAAAATGGAAAGAAAACAAAAGGTTTCATAAGTATGTGAACCGTTTTTTACATTTTTATAAACTGTTTTGTAAAAAAAAAAAAAAAGATTGCAAGAGTATTCCTTGCAAGAAGTGATTATAATTTTGTACTATTCTGTGAAATCTGTAATAATGAAAGTCAGTTTTAAATGGCAAAACAAATTTAATGCACACGGATAAATCTCAATCTAATTTTTCTGTTGGTCTATGATGTTTAAATTTTCATCACTAAACATTAGAATTCTCACAATATTGTAACCGTCGCTGTTACTATATACAAAATAGGTCATTCATAATTTCCTCCGATATTTCGAAGCTCTACAGTGAAAAAAAGATAGACAGATTTTGCATACATTTGAAATGATACAAAGACCAAATTATTTTGTTTATATTCTTTGCAGGCGCTCTAAGTGCAAATCCTTGGTCACGCGACATACATTAATGCAATTGTCCAGTTCCTACCACACTTAAGGTATCCGTCTACCCTAAAATTGAGAATTTTGCCAAACATTGACAAAAAAATTTATATTTATTTTATAGGCCATCTTGTTAGCTTTATAAAAGTACCAAGTTTATCATTTTCCGTTCTCTACAACAAAAACTAGAAGTCTTTTAGTAAAAGCATATGCCATTACTTTAAGCAAGATGTCATACTTTAAAACGCGTTTTACTCGAAATGTGTTTTTTTTTAAATACTCAAACGGGGTCAGTGATTGCTAAAAAGGTTTTGAACATAATCAACTGAGATTTTTTGTGTATGTTCTGTATAATAGTAGAAGTGTTTTAACCGTCAGATTTATCAATCACTGTTTTGTTACAAAATTTACAGTCTCATATGTTAATATAATCACTCTTTTTTTAAGAAATTTCGTATAACAACTGAGAAAAAGTGTTCTAGCTTTTGTAAAAATGAAAATATCGCTTATACTGAAGGTCATTTTAAAAATGAACAACTTAGCAACACATCAGAATTGAAAAATTGAAATTTGTTTATAAACCTTTGCTACAGAATGGACCGCGTTTATGTTATTTTTTTGTACATTTTTACCCATTTTTTCCCATTTTAGTAATAATAATTTCTTTTTCTCTTCTCAATTTTAGCATATTTTTCTTAAAATATGCTAAACCTAATCTAAAAACAACAAAAAATCCCCATATCTCTATTTTTTTTTAAAAGTTGTCGCAACCAGTCGGATACCTTAAATAAAAATGGTACTAGCAATGCATCCATTCACGCAGTTCTACTCTATCATGCAGAAAAGGAGGTACGAAAACTTGGTCTTTCTCGGTGCTAAGTCCGGTGAGTGTGGATGCCTTTGCAAAAGAGGTACGTCATCTTCGGAAGATCGCCCAATCCAGCGATGAGGTAAGTTTGTGTTTATGTATTTATGTACATTACACATAACATTAAATTCTAATGAAAGAAATAAAGAATGTAAGCTATTCGCAGTTTTATGGAATCACCAAATAGAAGAAAAGATTAAAAATCATGTTCGAAAATACTTAGATATTTTGTCTTATATTAATTTATAGTTGGAAATACTAATCATCAATCAATATCAGAATGAAAAATACAATATGCGAAAATCACTTAAATTCCTTATTAATATGCATTTTAAATTACTTTTCAATTATATCATTTAAATACTCTTTAGGAAACTAAATATTTCTAAAATTTAACGAAAAACATTTTTTATAGCTTTAAAAAAATGGAATTCGTAATCTACATAAGCGTATTAACATGTTATAAAAATCACCTCATAAAATAAAAATTAAAAAAAGCAGCACTTGAAATGTTAATTTACGCATTAGACTTAAATAAAAGTGCCCAGTTTTTTTCGACGTCTATAAGATTTCGTTCCGAGAATCGGGTTCTTTCAAGAAAAGGTAGAAATAATCGATTTCTTCGTACTTATACTTGCGTATAAAAAATTGTTTACAATGAAAGTTGCAAATTAAATCACCTTTAAAAGATCAATTGACTAAGTCATTAATGAAGATAGGTGTTTTTTGAGTTGCATTGCCTGGAAATAAGAATCTGCAACTGAATTAGATGTAATTAAACAGAGTTTTTCTTATCTTCAAACATCTTGGTAGTTGCATTTATCCAGGTAAAGTGCATATATATAAAGGTTTGCATGCTTCTGACGTTTACTCCACAAATCATGCTACAATATATTTTGTATACATGAATAATATTTTATTTTTTTAAATTTTAATCATGATGCGTGTGGGTTTCATATTTTTGGCTTTTACTAAGTATCGTATATTGTATATGAGTGTTGTTTTGGAAATAATTTTTTCTAAGATATGCTATTTTCTTAAATGAGTATACAAGGTATGTTCAAAAAGTATCCAACCTTGAATTTCCCCGCATGCGGTAGAAATTCTAAAGTGACGCAACTGTGTACTGAGGGACGAGACAGATTAATGCCCATGCTTGAATCTTTTCTCTTTGTTCCAGTGTACCAGTCGTTTTCTGGAAGCCTTCAAGTGAGGTACTGTCCAAGGTGTTCGTCGGATTTATATTTATCTAAATTTTACTGAGCGATTTGAGCAGTTATACTGCATCGAATTTTGTGAGAAAAACTTCGTGATTTTCTAAGTGACACAATACATAAGATTCAGAAAGTGTTTGGAGACAATACTATGGTTTTCCCACAAATTAAGGAGGGGTTTAACCGATTCAAAAGTGGCCGCACGTTGGTAAAGAAGGATCAGAGATTTGGGAGGCCACAAATTGCTAGAAATACAGCCGCTTTTGAAAAAGAGGGAATTCTGATAGTGAAAGATCGTCGTTTGACCACCCGGGAGACTACTGAATAAGTTGAGATCAATACAGGTTCTCCGCATGCAATTTTTTTGTGATCATGCACAGAAAAGCTGGGAAATTTTTTCCAAAGCTTATGTGAGTGGAACAGAAAGAACTTAATCTTCCAGTTGCTTAGGATCTACTGGACACTATATGGCTTCTTGCTTCTTCCAACCCGGCTTCCTGAGACTTTTGGCTGTTCCCGAGAATGAAAATTACATTGAAAGGATCCCATTTTTAGACTAGAGACGCAATGACGGGGTAACACAATTTCAAAAGAAGCCTTCTATAAGTGTTTCCAGCAAAGGAAGAAATGCTGCTCTGTGTAAAAGCGCATGGTCTGACAAGGTTCATGATACCGTAAAGTAAATAAAATATTTTTTCTAGTCAAAGGCCGGATATTTTTTAACAGACCTTGTATGCTGGATAAATCTGCTTTCAATTATTGTCTTCAATAGATAAAAGATACTTATGTTAAGTAAATGACAAAATAATGTGCTTAAAATTATTTAAAAAATAATAGTTAAACAATGTTATGCATACATGAAAATTAAACAACTTCTTATTTGAAATGAGAAAAAAAATCCTGCAATATAATCTAAATAATTGAAAATAGACAAAATGAACAGGAATCATTATTCGCTACTCTACTTATAAATCAAAGAAACTCTAGACTGTTCTGTCAATCAAATAATGATTAAATAAAATGTTCTGTCGAATTTTAAGAAACACGTGTTTCATCATTAATTAATTATTTAACTCTTCCTGATGGAAATAATTTACAATAATGTAGTAAAAAGTATTTTTAAAAATATTATAGCAAAAAACATACTTTTTTCTACGTTATTATCTTTTAAATGCATAAACTTTACTCCACTTAGAAAACTTATTTTAATAAATTTTTTTGTTGAAAATATTGATAACAAACATTTATGTGTATTTTCAACATCATGACTATACTGTTATAAACATAGTTAGATCATTGTTAAGCCATGGCAGCAAATTTTAAAATGATACTTTTCCTGCTATACTGTTAGTAGAATTTTATTTTCATAATATGGGGATACTTAAATTAGCACACAATGGAGCATTTCTTTCTCCACAAGAATTCTTTATTTTATAAGTGCATATATTTTAAACAGATGATCACTTAAAAAAAAAACATTTTAAAAACCGTTACTTGGTTAAAACTGTTGCTCCAATGTGCTTTTTTTTTTATAAAAATGAGCTAAGTGTTTCTGGATACAGCGTACCATTATCTTTAATTTTTATATCTTTCTCTAAGTGCTGTTCTATTTTTTTATTTCTCATAAAGCTTTAAATGCCAACTAAAGTGTCATTAAAACTAAACGCAATAAATACGGAATACTGAAACCAAAAGAAAATAGCTTTTACAATCTAAACTGCATTTAGAATGGAAAGAAAAAACCTTTTATATATATCTTAATACCAAATATATCATCCAAATTCCTACAAAATACAATTCCAAATCTTATGTATCTTAATTTTTTAATGATTTTTAATAAGTAGCTTTAAACACATTATACTTATATTTAAAGGATATATTTCAATCATAACCCCGATGTCGAGGATTCCGATATTTCTGAAT
Source organism: Trichonephila clavata (assembly GCA_019973975.1). Classification (NCBI taxonomy): domain Eukaryota; kingdom Metazoa; phylum Arthropoda; class Arachnida; order Araneae; family Nephilidae; genus Trichonephila; species Trichonephila clavata. The sequence goes on along the minus strand of BMAO01032675.1, from coordinate 17,228 downwards.
GTAGATAAATAAATGTTATAGTTCAAAAAATAATAAATTAACTTATTTGAAATTTATTTGAAGACAAAAATAAAATGAATTTAGAATTTGTAATGTTAGGCAAAAATATGTGGGCCTGCGAGCAAACTCAAAATTGAAATGAAAGACAAATTCATTAGTATAAATTAATTTGTGATAAAAGATTTACACTGAAAGAGCAAATAAATATCGTCTTATGATACGACAAACTTTAATATTATACGAATCTAGATTGAAGGAGTATCAGCAAAAAGTATAAAAATGTTAAATCAATATTCTGTAATAGTTCATAATTTTATTTGTTATATCTCACAAATGCGGCTACATAAAATACAGTAGTAAATGCAATGCTGCATACATCGGGGTTGGTTCGATTTTATGCTAAGTCAGATCTAAAGAACGAAACACTTCTTCAAGAAAGATGCAATTTATTGAATAAATCAGTCTTTAAAATACCGAATAAACATCAGTAAAACTAGAACAAAAGGTTAGAGAATGTTTTCACAGATTCTACAGTATTTAGAGACAAATATTAATGTTTAAAAGTACAGGCATGTAACGATGAAGTCTATCCGATGTCCTGAAGTGAACACTTCCAACTGCTGAAGTAGAACTAATTCAATTTCAGGAAGCGATCGCTTTTTATAGTCTGCTCGGTGACCATCCACTGCTTTATAGAACAATCATTTTGTGTCCTAGGTCACAGAACTGTTCAGAATTTTCGAGAAGTCACCGCAAAAATGATGCCAACTTGGTTCTATATATCTCAGATATTTTCCCAAAACCAAATTGAATCTTCCATATTATAAGGGTTGGCTTTAAAGCGAATGCTAAAATTTTTATGATGAATAAAGGGAACGAAAAGTATTAATAACATATTAAACATTCTATTTTAAAATAGAACTAAGCATTAATTACCCAAAATCCGCAACAATAAAAATAAGTATGAAGATCAGTTTGTTACATTACCTTAGTCATGCTGCACTCGTAAAGTATGCGTCCGATTTTTAATTTATCTTTCTGTCTTTAATCCACGTTCTTTTTGCAATGGTTAATTTACGTGGAATTTATCAGGCTTCAATATTGCATGGTGAAAAAATATTAATAATCGGGTACCAACTGAAGTTTTATTTTTCTCTTTGGATAGGTGTTCAAAATTATAAATTTCATCATCAAATATTCTCGTTTTGCTTTATGTATTAAAAGACTTCAATTACCCTTTTCTTTCTTTAGTATATATTTGAAGAATGATCATGGCGAGATGTCTCACAATGATAGGTTTAAAAAGTATACATAAAAAATGCATTCCCAAAACAAAACAAAAATATTTTAAAACAGCATCTTAGTAAAATTCAGCACGTTATTTCAGTCTTTGCAAAATTAAATATGTTTTCATATTTTAAAAAATACACTAAAAATATTTGTAAAAATTCTAGAAGAGTATTAAGTGAAATTTATGTATAGTAAACTTTAAATAATCTTTAAATGAATTGAAAATATTTGAAACAGTGTATAATGTTAAGGAGTCTCTTCCGCTGCTAGGATGAACATCATTAATGCTTAGATTATTTTTATTTTTACTTCATAATGATGGACTTTTAACTTTTAAATGAGGCCACTGACTGACTAAAGACTTCCTCAATATTCAAGAAAGCTTAAAGTTTGTATCAAGTTTTCTAAAATATAAATAACATATAAAGACGATGGAATTTGCTTGCTACAAACTTTAGCGTGAAAGAGCAAGAGGCAATTTTTTACAGCTGATGTGGATGATGATATTTAATTCATTAAATTTTATAACTAAAGTTCAGCACTTGTTAAGACACGTTTAATTTTTCGAAGTCTCAAGTTAAGTACACTTTAAAAGAGACGATTTTTGAAATAGTAAACAGTATTTATTCATAAGCTTATAGCATAAAGATACATTGATTTCTGTGATAAGATGTTAAGAATATGCCAATATATTCATTTTCAAAGTATTAAATGTAGTTATTTTAGGATTTATATAATAAAAAATAGAAAAAAATGCATGGGTTTTCACTTCCCTTTGGTGAATTTGTTACAAAAATTCTCAATGAACCTTGTATTTATCAATTTGACCAGAAAAACTCATTCACAATTTGCAAATTAATAAGTTCTCAAATTTTTTCGGGTGGTCGTAAAAGCCGACTGGTCACTTTTATGAGATCTTGTCCATCGTTAAATAATTTGTGAGTTAAAGTCCTTGTAAAATGAAAGAAGACGTGTAGTGAAGAAAGGTTGATTTTTATCAAAGTCCTCACGATGGCGTGGTGTAAAAGTTTGGAGAATGGGATCTCAGCTCTTATGCCATTTCCATTGCTTGATCGAAATTACAAAATTACGAGGTCTGCCATTTATTTTCTGCCTGTTGTCTTAGATGTGATGTAAATAAAAATTAAGGAAATGTCTGGTTGTTTCGTTCGTTTACTGCCTATTAATTTCAATGTAATTATTTGTTTTTCCTTATTATGTATTAATTGAAAGGAAAATATATATAATTACACTTATGAAACGTAAACACAAAAATGTAAGAAATAAAAAGGATATTTTAAAATTTATCCAAGGCAATAATTAAATTTTTAAATTTTACATCATTTGGAATATTCTACGGTGTGGTGTAAGGGAAAAAATCATTTGGTTGTATACAGAGAAATCTTCAAAGAAAGAAAATGGGAATAGCATTTTCTTTTCACTTGTGCAGTAAATAATATGAATCCTTTGCTCATAAAAATTAGCGTATAGAATTAAAAAAAAACCTCATTAAAATGAGTAAAATAAAAACAGGAAAAAGGAACACTTGGATGAATAGAGAAAGACGTTAAGTTTTATGTACATATTTTCCAAGTGTTCTATGTGTGAAACATTGGCTTTACACGACATGAATTAATGCTATTGTTCAGTTTCTATCACGCATTACTCAACATAGTACTATCAACAGTATTGACAACACGTTTTATTATTCCATGCAGTTCTCCAAAGAGAAGACTTGGTTTAACATAAAATACCAAGTTTTCAAATAACATTGGGAACATAACACTTGTCGATTGCATTGATAGGAGTAATATGTGTGGTGGAGTAAGGCAGAAACTAGGAAATCGCATTAATGTATACCTTGTAAGCAATGTTTCCCCCATAGAGCACTTGTCAAGTATGTAAGTAAAACATTTTTCTGTATTCATTCATATGTCCCTCTTTTTGAAAAATTATCTTAGTTTCTTTACTAAAACCTTGGAGGGAATTATGAATAACCCTGTATGTTAAGTAAGTTATTTTTATATAGGAAGTCAGAATTGGAAATTAAATATGACCTATTTCAAATTAAGGCTTCGTAACTCATTCAAATGGATATATATTATATGTTTAAATAAATAATACCATTCTGAAGAGTTTTCAGAATATGTTTCAATAAGAAGGTTCTTTAGGTATTTATTATGTATTCTCTTTAATTACCACGACGCTATAATATATTTAAGGGGATATCATTTTAAGCCTTAGTTTTGTAGCTTATGTTAAACTAAAGGAAACGTGATAATTGAAACATTTTTGAAAAATGAAATAAATTTCTATTAAACGATTTGAATAGTTCTAAAGTATGTACAAATATTCATAAATTAATTACTTGAATAGTTCTAAATGGTACTTTTTACAGTTGAATTATTCTTCTCAGCCCCTTAGTACTTTTTAGCATTTTTCTCTTTAGAGGTATATGTAATTCAGTTTTGCTTCATTTGGTATCCATTAATATTTAATTGAACATGGAATATATTCCAGCAGATTGCATTAATTGAATTTTAAATTCAAATGACAAAAAATAGCTTTGATAATAGCAGCATTTGCAAACTGAGTATCTTATAATAAAGCGTGTTTTCACGGGGATAGAATACATACCTAGCACAAATAGCACTATAATATCCCTAGTCAGAGCTTCATTGGTAAAATTCCAAAAGAAGATTCATACATCATTCAAGGAACGATGAGAAAAAAGCAGATAGAAATGCTTTTAGGGAATACGATGCAATTGTTTTCGTTTTGGAGAATGTACTGGGAATCTCTCAAATGATAATAATTGTTGCAGATATCTCGAACACAAGGCCTTCATCGAATCTTCCATCCAGTCCAGTAATAATCAATTCAGTGAGCACACCTGCCACGCTCAATACATCATTCTGGATACATGCTATCTAAGACATTCCGCACATCGACACTATAAGTAAGTGGTGCTTCTATCGTGTACATGTAATATCTGCTACCACATGATAAAATACGTGTGGTCTTTGCCAGTTCTAAACACACACGCACACACTGCACAACCTCTTGCAAACCCACAAAGTATGAATGTCATCCAAGAAACTTGGCAACAGCTATGATCCAATCAGATACTCCTACCAAATTTCGGACTAAGAATTTTCCAAAAAAGTTTATAGCACGATTCTAGACTCATTGCGTGTAGTTTATCATTTACCTACTCATTTCAGTAATAAATATTTGGAGTCTATTTTAGCAGTAAAGTATAGTGGACACATGAACAAAAATTTAGATCCAAGGTAGTCTGTTGCAAAAGTAGTATGGTTAATTTTATGCAATAATTATCAGACAACATGTCCTGAACTCTCATTACTTGAAAGGGCTGCATCATTCCGTCCATTCATGATAACACGTGAACATTTTAGGCCGAAGCACACATGCTATATTTAGGGCCCCACTGATACATTGTACAATGTGTTCTTCCACGGCTATTTTTCATAATTTCAAAATAAGCCTATTTCGTAGAGTTTTCATCCAATGATTCTAGAAAAAGAACGTGTCTTTCAGGAAATTTTTAATATAATCTTTGCACTGCCCTCGCCTTCTTCAGCCAAGTATATATGTAATGCATCTTTGCATACTCCTTGCTTATGTCACATTATGAGTAATCCATGTACCAAATGAAAATGTCTCCTTTTCTTTTTCCTTTTTTACAACTCTAGAAGCATCTGTCAAAACACAACTTCACTTTCAAAGGAGATCCACCTTCGTACATTTAATGTCAAATGTGTTTTTTTTTTCATTAAGAAATCACGTTGTGTGAATGATATAAGAGTTAAAATAGAACAAACAATCACATTTTTATTTGTTTATTGTTTATAAAAGTCTTTTAAAAAGATTTATTTCATCAATTATTTATTGTGAAACCTCAGTTTAGAAGCAACTTTGTAAAGAAACAAACTGTTACATTCTATCTAACGAGAGTTGCTGGTATTTTACAGTTAAATTAATGCTAACGCATATCTTCAGTGGGAAGCCATTAGTTAAATATTCAAGTTTCCTTTCAGCATAACTTTTATTGTTTTCCAATCTAAGTTGAAATGCCACAATAACTCATTCTTGTTTCTTTTACCATCTTTTATTCTAATGAGTAATATTTAAGCAGGGAAAAGCTGAAGTGAATATTCTTCCAAAACAGGTGATATTATTCCTTCGTTGATTAATGCACTTCAGTTTCTAATTCATAAAATGAAATACATGACACTTAGAGAAGCATATTTGTATTTATAAATAGAAAAGTTTTAAAAGTACCTCGAATGTCTCTAGAGATTCATAAAATATTATCTCATCCTTTAAAAGATACCTCTATCTTAAAAATAATGAAAATGTTGACATAAGGACTACTTATTTACACCCATTGTATGTGAATTCTCAAGCGTGTTTTCTGTTTACTAATATCCAGAGGCACATTATGACGTTGTGTGATATGAAGATCTTGCCTTTTGAAGGAGCTATAATACATGAAAATAGACATTACTATTTAAACATTTCTGAAGTTGAAATAAAAACTTTTACCTGAGAATACACTCAGTGTCAACGGATGTTGGCAAAGTATTAAAGGATTTTCAGAAGCTTCTTACTTTTCTCATTGAGATTGACTTAGAAGAGGGTCCTAAGAAAATTTACTAAAAGATAAATGTACATTCTTTACGCTTAGTTTAATGGACGCATCTTTAAATATATGAGCATTCATATTTTGTTTTGCTTCGGTCAGTTAAAATGTTTCATACAAATATGTATTTTTGATATTTTGATTAAACATAAATAAACATATATTAAAAATTGCACCATGTGTGCTATTTTTTCGGGTTTAAACTGTTATTTTAAAAAATAAAGAAGAAAATGAAGACATTTTCTTTTGTTGTTGAAATTGTACTAGCTTAAAAGTTAAGGTAAGATTTATTATAATTATTGTATTTATTTCTTCATAAATAAATTTATTTCCTGAGCAGAAATTTCCATAGCATACTTTCAACCTTTAAAAAAGCCAAATGCAAAGATGTTTTTGAAAAAAAATATCATATTTAAATATTTTTAAAGGCTTAGAATAAATTATTTTCAGCTAATCATCCGATCTTAGGATAAATCTTTGAAGAAAATATGTTGTAAAATTTCGCAGTGTTATTTAAAAATGAAAAAAATATGTTCAGTACTTTTGTATGTTCTTGGTAATGATTTTGTTTAAGTTAATCCTGGTTTATTCAAAATATTTATTTTTTCGTGATTAATAAGGGATAAATTTTACATCCCTTTAAACTCATATTTAATTTTATTCTTTAGTAGTGCATTTAAAGTTATAGAAATACAGTTTTATAAACTAAAGGTTATAAAGTCGCCCATCCGGTATAGTGGTTAGCGACGCTGACTGCTGTGCCGTAGGGCCTCGGTTTGAATACCAGAGAAGGCATGGATGTTTGTAAATGTATAGCGCCTTCACTGCATGGTGGTACTCTAAATAGCCGTCGAGCCGCAAGTCCTCTCGTGAGGTTGGTGGAAAGGGAGAGAGGTGGGTGGCCCCTGACCACTCCCAGGGTGTTCTCCCTCAAAATTGGTGTGGAACCGAGCCAAATCGTACTGTCACCTGCATGGTGTTCAAAGCTACGGCTAATGACAGGCGTACAATCTAGCCCGATGCCATGATGAATTTCGTGGGCCTCTATCTGACTACGTCAGACAGGTGGCATTAGTAACAACAACAAAAAATATAAAAATTTTATTAATTGAATCTCTAGTATGTTCTTGTAAAAATTTAAACATACTTTAACGGCCATATGTTTTGCTTGCATTTTATTGCACACAAGGACTATAAACCCAAAATTTTATAATTTTGCTATTTAATTTAATTAGAGCAATTTAATTCTCTTGCTTAATAGACATGTTTCCACACCACCTAGTATGGTAGTTATGACACTAGGCTTGTAATCGAGTGGGCTCAGGTTCGAATCCCGAATACAGCTTAGGTGTATCTTTAAAAAAAGAAATCGTTTGGATTAGCAATGTCTGGAAAATTAAATTTTAAATTTAAGAGAGTAATAAATAAAAAAGAGAAAATTTTTAGTAACCCGAAGAAATTCCATAGTTAGTCGGAATAATTAACACACAACATGCTAAGTTTAGGCAGATAATAATCGACTGCTGTGAACTAATGTGTTTCCACCATGTCAGTGTTATTTGTGAAATAATTTAGGCGGCATTGGTAAAGTTTTATGATGGTACAATAAGGGCAGAGTTATTTTTAAAAAATATGACTCATATTCCTTCTAGACAGGATAAGCGCCAGTAATATAGGTACATTAATGCATACAACATGAATATATATATATATATATATATATATATATATACATGTTCATGAGCCATCGAAGACACTGTGCTATAATTAATTATTATTTTGTATACCAGCCACATATATATATGTAAATCTGTACACTCATGTCCATAAATTAAGGATAAATCAGAATCACACAGAAATTGAACTCTAAAATCAAAATTTCACCTGCAGAATTATCACACACATCTTGAAGAAGAATATGCAAATTACAGGAAACCACCAGATGGCACGGACAGTACGTCACAATGACTAGAGTGTAAGAGAGGGGTATATAAGGAATAGTGGCAAAGAAGTAAAATTGTTCACAAGCGCTTTAAAAGCCTTTCAGTGCAATAACCGCATAGTTATGGTACAAAGGAAGCATTTGGATGATTTTTTACGTGGTAGAATTATCGGACGGCTGGAATGTGGATGTACCCAGCTGGAAGTATCCTAGGAACTTGGAATCACCCAGAGTGTCATCTCCAAGCTTTGGCAACGATTCCAAGATGATGGTAATGTGAGTAGATGTTACAGCACAGGTCGCCCCCGAGTTACAACGACAAATGAAGACCGGTATTTGGCAGTTACTTCCAAAAGAAACAGATGCAGGACAGCATCAGACCTATCTCGTCAGATCTCTTCAGTTACCGGTACGACAGTTTCATGGCAGACCGTGTACAGACGCTTAGGCACATTGGTCTATATGCTTGGAGGCCTGTCAGATGTGTTCCCCTAAAGCAACTCACTGTCGCCTGCGATTAACCTGGACTAGAGAGCATGCATTGCATACACCGCAACAGTAATCTTGTGTGATGTTTTCCGACGAGTCCAGTTTAGTTTGTAGTCTGATTCTCGCCGGACTTTCATATGGAGAGCGCCAGGTACCCGTTACCACCAAGAGAACACCATTAAACGACACCCTTACGGTGGTGCAGGATGGCTCGTTTGGGGAGGAATTATTCTTGGTTCCAGAACTGACCTGCATGTTCAGAGTGTAACGATGACAGGCCACATCTATCGGGATGACATTCTGGAACAACATGTACGTTTGTTTCGGGGCGTCATTTGTGCTGAATTTCTGTTGATGGATGACAACGGCCGTCCTCACCGTGCAACCATTGTAGACGAATGCCTTCAATCGGAGGATATCACCCGTATGGATTGGCCAGCACACTCAACGGACTTGAAAACAATAGAGAAAGTGTGGGATATGCTTGACTGACGAATTGAAGCCCTTCAACCCCCTCCCACCTGTCTACAGGAACTTCGGAGGACATTGCTTGATGAGTGGTGAAATACTCCCCAAGATCAGATTGATAATTTGATACTCAGCATGCGTAGGCGTTGTAAAGCCTGTGTTGCATAGTCAGGGAGACATACTCCGTATTAAACATCATACTAACCATGTTATACTGTTTTTCGTAAATAGGTTCTTTTTTGAAATTTGCTCCAGGGAGTTACAATCGCAATTTTTATTAATTATGTCAAACATGTAGCATCTTTTTGGCTCTTTTCCTTTTGTTTAATAAATATACTTTACAAATAAGTCAAATTTGTTTTACTTCTGTCTCTTTCTTTGCCTGAACTTCATTATCCTTAACTTATGGACATGAGAGTATTTTTATGTATAAACACTGCAGGCCACCGTAAATGCAACACCCTGAAGGAAGCACGCAAATAACAAGAAATTTACAACATGCATTAGCGGAGGTGAGATATGCAAATGATTAGAATTTCAGCGCAGACACACATCACGCACGCCTGTGGCGCCACCTCAAAGCGCTATTTAAGGCTTGGAGATTTCTACGATTTCAAATTCGGCAATTGTGTTTTTCTTGTGGTTTTTTTCAAAAAACGGCCAGTTATGTCTCGTAGAAAATAGCGATCAGCTTCTGATCAAGTATCAGAGTTCGACAGAGGAAGGATAGTGGCCTACCGAGGTTGTAGGTTATCTTTCAGGGAAATCGGTAGTCGTGTTGGACGAAACCAAACAACTGTAACGCGGATATGTGACCGTTGGATGCAGGAGGGTACGATGGACCGACGTGGTCGATCGCATCCACCTCAGTGCACCACTTCACGTGAGGACAGGCAAATTGTGCGCGTGGCAGTGACGGATTGCTCAGTCACATCACGAACCATAGCACAGCATATTGAGTCTGTAACGCATCATTCAGTGTCTGCGCGTACCATTCGACGCCGTTTACAGCAGAGTGGTCTGTCCGCAAGACGTCCATTGCTTGCTCTACCCTTGACGCTGAACCACAGACGTCTCCCCCGCCAATGGTGTGAGGAAAGAAGGATGTAAGTGGCAGAATGGAATGAAGCTATCTTTACTGACGAGTCACGCATCTGTCTGCAACACCACGATGGTCGGATTCGAGTCTGGAGACACTGTGGAGAGAGGATGCTGAACAGCTGCGTTATGCACCACGACAGTGGTCCTGCTCCGGTTATTATGGTATGAGTTGGTATTGGATATCACACTCGCTATCCTCTAGTACGCATTGCCGATACTTTAAACAGCTAGCGCTTCATCTCCGGGGTATTGAAGCCAGTTGACCTTCCTTACCTTCAGGACTTGGACGCAGCCATATTTCAACAGGATAATGGCGACCACAAGTGGCACGCATTGTCTTAAGGTTCTTCGTCAATCACCAGATTGAATTGCTTCCCTGGACGGCTCTCTCTCTGGATCTTTTGCCGATAGAAAACATGTGGTCCATGGATGCTCAACGATTGACCCATATTACCCCCGCAGCTGCCACACCAGATAAATTTTGGCAACTTGTGGAAGCTTCTTAGTCTTCTGTACCCCAAGAACACATCCAAAGTCTCTTTGAATCAATGCCGAGGCGTGTGGCAGCGGTGATCTCGAACAATGTCGGCTACTCTGGCTATTGATTCAGGCAGGAACCACACTTCACAGAAGTCTATAAATTTAATCATTTGATACTTGGTCAACATGTTATCTACAAAATAAATTTTGATGTGCTTTCTCTTGTCTTTCTTGGTGTTGCATTTACGATGGCCACAGCAGAGTATATATATATATATATTTAATATACATATATTAAAGGCTATGATCGTATCTAGAAGGAATATCAGTCATCTTTTTAAATATTAATAATTCTTATTATTTTTAGTATGCTGAAATTTATCTTTCCTTCTATTTAAAGTTGAAGAGCAACTTAAACGCATTGTAATCAAGTTTTTATCCCCAATTCTCCTGTTATAAATTGTTCTCACGTCGATTTTTTTGTTTAAAGAAAAATCCAAATTTCCTGTTTCCCTTTTTTTTATTTTCCCCTTTTCTTCCATTGGCAAAAAAATTCATCTTCAGTTAATTTCAATTGCTTCTAAACCTGTTCTGAAATGAATTAAGCAAAATAAAGGATTCATGTACTTTGACATTTTAAAACTTAAATTTGCATTGAAAGTCACAGAAATAACTAAAATCTTTGAGTATATGTTGAAGTAAGAGGTACACTGCGCATTTAGAAAAGCAAATGCAGTAAAAAGTAATAAGTTAAATTTTAAAAAAATTCTAAAATTTTCCTAAGTTGTTATAATTAATATAATTCTAAATAAATCTAATTTATAATTTAATCTTTACTGTAAATACAGAAATGTGTATAGAAATCACTCTTATTAATGTAAAATTATATGAATTTAAAGACAAGGAAATCAAAGTAAAACGTTTTCATATTATTTCCTTCGCTTAAGTTAAACAATATTTCATAACTATTATTTATGAGCCAAATTATATCTAGACTTATATGCTATGAGTTTATAAATATAATAATTATTTTATAAAAACATCCAGTACTTAAAATTTCGTCCTGCCAAAAAAAAAATATTAAGAAATACTTCCTCCCCCCCTCTAAAAATACTAATACATTTAGTGAACAAATATCTGTCTGTAATGAAACCAAGGACTTCAATGATTTCAATACACGTCGACCTATTTGTGAGTCTATAATGAAAACATTTTTTTCATTATTGCGTGATTATATGATTACTTTTAATTATACATTTATGTGTTATGATACTTTATATTTATGTATTAATGAAATATATTAAATCTTATTAAATCAAACTTATATACAGACTTTTAAAAATGATATATGAACATCAGTTTAATTTTAAAATTAAAATGACGTTTACATTTTAAATAGATGTTCAAAGATTTTTTTTAAAAAAAAAAGAATTATAGCAAAAAGTAATTAGTCTCGCAAATTAAATTTCAAAATCCCACTAGTCAAAAGAAGAAAGAAAAGTTTCAAATAATTTTAAATAAGCAATTGGCGACAATGATTTTACTTAAATATTTTATTTGCATCTTTATATATACATACCTTTATTTCTAAAATTAGAAAAGAAATTTAAAAAAAAAAGATACATGTATTTAATTTCAATCGCATGAATAAAAAACGATCAGTTCAGATGCAGATTTGAGAAAAAAAAGAATATAAAGGAAGAGACATTCCGAGAAAAGATTACCTACTAAACAAAACCGAAAGAGAAAGGTTAGAAAAAAAGTTTAAATCTTATTAACCTTCTTGGTAGTTTTAAAAGCTACTTCGTTCTTCAATGAATAGAAATAAAAGTAAAATATAATCACTTCTACTTTCTTTTTAAGCGCAAAAGAAATGAAAAAAAGAAAGAAAAACTATTCATCATTCGATCTGGTGGACATAAAAGAAAATTGAAAGAAAAAAAAATATTCCTGTGCGAAGTGAAATTCATTAAAAATATTGGAAATTATTTTACCCATGTTAACTTTATTTTTTAGGGGTGTACGTATTTTATATTTTATATTTAGAGTCCATAAAATTAGCTAAAATGTAAAAAAGAAATATCGAAGAAAGCATTTCTAAAATGTTGATTGGTTATGAATTTTTTGCAGTAAAAGAGAAGTTGAGAAATTAAAATGGTATTAAAGGAAAATGCATCTCTCTTAAAAATATTTTTCTTTAAAAATATGTAAAAAGAACTGTGAAATTTGTCTTTTATTATTCTTATGTTGAAAAAAGTATTAAGAAATACAGCAGCTTACTCATACAGAGATTTCTGGAACAATTAGACCTTCTTCTTCTCAGACTTGTTTCTTTAGTTAAGAAGAGGTCTAAGAATTAGTTTTGTAAAAATTGACCTCTCAAATAGGTGGTTTCGGGTGCGAGATTGTTAAAAAATTCTCCTTTCAAAACTTACAAAGTTAACATTTGTTTGGTATGTTTTATAATTAAGTAGATATACGTTAGAACAAATTTTGCGGAAATGGACTTCCAGGAAGTAGAGAAGGTTGGTGGGGCATAATGGATAAAAAGAAATATCGTTTGTGTACAAATTAACCTTACAGACTTGGAATTTGGTTGATATGTTTATTTTGTTGAGAAGAACGAGATTTGTGGAAATTGTCTACTATAGTGCCTTAAAAGATGTTAATGCATTTGACTTAAATAATATTTTTTTCATCAGCTGTTAGGTAAACTGAGGAAATATTGTGTAACTAGCTATATTTAATTGAATTTGCTATTTGAAAATATTGAAAGCTATTTTAAAAGATCCAACTTGCCAAAAACCTTTTTCTTCGTTATTCCATAAATTATTTACTGAACATACATTTGTAAAAGCAATGCCATTGGGAACACTTATTTCTTTATTTTATTAAATGAAAACATTATTGAAGATCTTATGAAAGAAAGTCTAATATACTAAATGCAATTGAGAGATATTTGAATAGGTAAAAACAATGCAAAGTAAATTATAAATAGAAAAAAAAGAAATAAAAAATACAAAAAGGATATTGACAAAGTAAATTATAAATATTTAAAAAAAGAAAAGAAAAATAAAATGAGAAACACACACACACAATATTGACAGCGAATAAGAAAAATTCTTTAATTCGTATAATAAATAAATTTTTGAGTATTATAAAATTCACAATTTTTATTAAAACAATGTATTACACCAGCATTCTCAAACTGTGGCTCGCGTCTCCGTAGTGTGGGCAGGATAACTCTAAAAGGCATATTGAAAGCAACTCGAGCATATTGAAAGTTCGAAAAAAAAGAGATTATTTAAAAAAAAATATTAATTTACTGAAAGTAAACAAACAAAATTCATTCTGACATTATAAAAAATAAAACACGCCTTTACACTGATGTAATACACTTATAAATGTATCAGTACTGGCACAATGTGTATTTTACAATTAAATTAACAATGCTAAGTTAAGAGCAAGTTTAATAATTACCAGTGATTCCATGGGCTTGTCACATATAAAATTATGTACACAAATTAACACTTATCTTGATAATTTGTACCGTTTATAATCAATCCCTCAACTGCTGATAAAAGGTAACACGATTCGCTCCCCAATGCTACCGTTTTCCACGTAAGCGTGCGTATGTGATGTATTGGGAGGGGGAAGAAAAGAAATAAATAAGTAAATCCTCCGCAAACACTGTCAATGTCCTTTTATTGCGTTCGGAATAATTTTACAGATATCAGTGCAAAGAAAAGATCGTTCTTCGGGAAAACGTATATATACGTCAGGGACAATTAAAGCTTTGGCTGAATGAGACGTTTATATACGTCAGTGGCACTTAAGAGATTAAAGTACTATTGTAGCTTTAGCGTCCAAGTTATAGTATTATCGGATGCAATACATTGTTATTGTATAGGGGGCCGCAATGAAAATTATGAATGGATATTGGTTCGCAAATATTGAAACTTTGAGGAGCACTGTATTACACACAAAAACAAAAAAATTCAATTGATTAGTTTCTTACCTACGTATGTGTTTTTGCGATACTCAGTACCCTACAAATTTCAAAAATACCGAATTTTACTATTATTATTATTATTTGCATTTTTTTGTGCCCCATATTATTGGAAAGCATGCTACCAAATTTCAGATTTGATAATAAATAAATTTTAAAGATATTTGATGTTTTCAGAGCTTAGTTTTTGGTTTCGGTTTCCTTTCAATGTATTTTTCCACTCTTAAATTGAATTAATTAAAAATATTTTGAGCGCGATCAACTCTTTCAGTGTAAAAATGTATGAATTTCAGTTTTCATTACAAAAATCATTTCTTCTATGTTACTTTTTTGAGTTCTCATAATTAAGATTGGTTTCAATGCCAATTTTTGTTTAAAAAAATACTTTATATAACTTAGAAATTGTATCATTAATTTGTCTTGTTGAGAAAATACCATGGCCAAAGCATTCTCAGGTTGCTATGAGAAACAATATTTCGAAGAGGTGGAATACTACTGAAAATGAAGCATCAAAAAATCAGCCCTCAACTGATACTGTCATTAGATTTCCGAAAACAAGTATTCTGAGATCCATTACAACAGATAAAACTGAACATTTTCATGATGTACCGAACTAAATTATAGCGAACATGTTGTAGTACTATATTTTAGTATTTGCAAGTTGCACAGCAAACACTCAAACTTGTAAACTGAACCAAATTACATTTTGTACATAAAACTGAGAAATATCAAATTTTATGTACAAAATTGGTAATTTTTAGCTTAAGTTAGTATTCTTATTATTTTGTACATAAATGCTTTCTAATTCAAAACTTTTGTAAATATTGTGTTAAGATTAGGCTGAATAAGCCGTCGTAATAACAAAGGCTAACGATATTATGCAAAAATATATTTTGTATTAAAAAATATTTTCAGTTATATTTAATTAAAGTGGTGTTTAATATAGAAATTAAGTTGGAAAACAACGTATTAAAATTCAGAGCTCTACAGGCATTATTAGATTTCATGTGTTACTTTACAAACTTTAAATGTATTTTTCTCAGACTTTTAATTTAAAGATATATAAGTGCTTTCAAATCACTAAGGTGTTTTTTTTCTGTACAAAATAGAATCTAGAAATTAGTTTGCATATACTCCCAAATGTATGTTATATAAAGTTAACATGTATTTAAGTCTAAACTCTCTAGTTATTTTCTTAAATAAAGGCTCAAAATAATATTTTTAAAAATTCTTGTTTTTTCCAGATTTATCTTGAAAAATTATTATTAAACATTAACAAGGGAACAGATTTAGAAAATCATACTTACTTCATTTCGCAATAACCTACGAAACAAAAATCACTTAAATTGAAAAAAAAATTAAAAATTGAACCTTTTATAAAAATTTTAAAAACCTTCCACATTTAGTTCTGCATATATATGCGAACAAGTCTTTTCTCAAATAAAAATTATTTTAAGTCTGCAAAGAAGTTTAATAAATTCTTTCTCGTCTCAATTGAACATTCAGTATAGTGTGAAATATAAAGTCACTAATTATACTTTCTGACAATACGATATAAAATACAGAAGTACTAGGACAAAGGGTCCACTTGAAAATATTTAACTATATTAAAGGAATACTCATATTTTGTTGTTTATTTCTAATTTGAATGATTAAGTTTAAGAGACACTTGAAACAAAATATGTGTACAATTTTAATCCTTTGTTTATATTGAAGTAATATATATATATATACGTATTTTGTAAGTAAATATCTTGAAATAAAGCATAGTTAATATAGAATAAAACTATGAATATTTATTCTTACAGCCACGTTCTCTAACTCTGCATAGATCGCCGCGGGAATTGAACTATTTCGAATATTTACTACTGTACGGTACTTTGAAACATATTAATAGAAACATCAAGTCTCTTTCAGAATAAAAACTATTTGATTTTCGAGGCAAACTCCAAACAATAGTTTTAAATATATATAGTTCTTATTTCAAATTATTTAATCTGATAAATAGAATAAATCAATTATTTAATGCACTTTTGGTGAAATACAAATAATTACATTAGCACTGTAAAAGTGAGGTTCACAAATTCCTATAAGATTAAATTAATTTACTTGGGATTTAATATCGATGATTTATAGTTTACATTCTTTGAAAAGTGTTCTAATTCCATTTATTTATTACTGGTTATCAGTTGCTACATTTATAGCTGTATTTTATAGCAACTATATTTTGACATTCACTTTAAACGCAAGTTAGTGGCATTTATGCAACAAGACTTTTCCAGTATGTAAGGAAGTTTAGTTATGAAAAAATTTATCTGAAGCTAAAAAAATTGAGAGTATTGATTAATATTACTAGATATTGAATCAAAAACAAAAATATTTCGAGATAAAATAGTTGATATATATATTAAAAATAAATCAAATACAATATAATAATAAAGGGAACATGCTTTTCTTATATATTTATTATTTATTTGCTTTGAAATGTAAATTCTTTAAAAGCAGATTTTAAAATATTTATCGATGTACGCAATGAAGAATGCTCTAAATATTAATATTTGCTTTACGTTAAAGAATAATTTTGATTAATTTAATAGTTTTGTTTCTGAGGAAAATAATACATAGATATAACAAAAGCAAGGTGTGGAAAATTAATCCCATGTCAGAAAATAAAGCAATTTTCTGCTTTCATAGTTCAGTTTTTAAATAGAATATTTAAAGAAAGCAAATTTTAAAACTTTATATCGAAAAAATAAGTAATTAAATAATTATAGGTACTATAA